>JAXIVJ010004539.1:0-22500 GCA_036785665.1 Chirona hameri
GCACGCACGCACGCACGCACGCACGCACGCACGCACGCACGCACGCACGCACGCACGCACGCACGCACGCACGCACGCACGCACGCACGCACGCACGCACGCACGCACGCACGCACGCACGCACGCACGCACGCACGCACGCACGCACGCACGCACGCACGCACGCACGCACGCACGCACGCACGCACGCACGCACGCACGCACGCACGCACGCACGCACGCACGCACGCACGCACGCACGCACGCACGCACGCACGCACGCACGCACGCACGCACGCACGCACGCACGCACGCACGCACGCACGCACGCACGCACGCACGCACGCACGCACGCACGCACGCACGCACGCACGCACGCACGCACGCACGCACGCACGCACGCACGCACGCACGCACGCACGCACGCACGCACGCACGCACGCACGCACGCACGCACGCACGCACGCACGCACGCACGCACGCACGCACGCACGCACGCACGCACGCACGCACGCACGCACGCACGCACGCACGCACGCACGCACGCACGCACGCACGCACGCACGCACGCACGCACGCACGCACGCACGCACGCACGCACGCACGCACGCACGCACGCACGCACGCACGCACGCACGCACGCACGCACGCACGCACGCACGCACGCACGCACGCACGCACGCACGCACGCACGCACGCACGCACGCACGCACGCACGCACGCACGCACGCACGCACGCACGCACGCACGCACGCACGCACGCACGCACGCACGCACGCACGCACGCACGCACGCACGCACGCACGCACGCACGCACGCACGCACGCACGCACGCACGCACGCACGCACGCACGCACGCACGCACGCACGCACGCACGCACGCACGCACGCACGCACGCACGCACGCACGCACGCACGCACGCACGCACGCACGCACGCACGCACGCACGCACGCACGCACGCACGCACGCACGCACGCACGCACGCACGCACGCACGCACGCACGCACGCACGCACGCACGCACGCACGCACGCACGCACGCACGCACGCACGCACGCACGCACGCACGCACGCACGCACGCACGCACACACACACACACACACACACACACACACACACACACACACACACACACACACACACACACACACACACACACACACACACACACACACACACACACACACACACACACACACACACACACACACACACACACACACACACACACACACACACACACACACACACACACACACACACACACACACACACACACACACACACACACACACACACACACACACACACACACACACACACACACACACACACACACACACACACACACACACACACACACACACACACACACACACACACACACACACACACACACACACACACACACACACACACACACAACACACACACACACACACACACACACACCACAGTGGCCGACCGATCACGTAACTCCTCCGCCGCCGCGCAGATGGCGCTTTAGGCGTCCCGCAAACAGGTGCACCGGGAGGCGCGTCAGGTCAGGCGGGAGCCCGTTGAAGTCGCGCGGAGCACGGCTGTAAAAACGCCGCTGTTCCATGGCTGACCTTGACCGCAGCACTATCAGGTCGTGGTCCTGTCGCGTGGACCGCTGACGAGTCTCGGACACACGCACGAGCCCGCCAGCCAAGATCTCGGGCTCGCCTGAGCGCCACACTTTATGCAATAGGCACATGGAGTGATAGCGCACGAGCTGGTCTGCGCTGAGCCAGCCCAAGTTCCCAAGCAGATCCGACACGTGATCAAACTTTTTGCGGCCGAAAATCACTTGAGCAGCATAGGTAACAATTTTTTGAATACGAGATAGGTTTTTCTGTGTGCAGTTGCCATACACAGAGATACAGTATCGGATCTGCGAGAGAACAAGGGCTTGGACCAGGGCGGCGATGACGGATGGTGGTAGGTGGTTCCTTAGATGTAATAGACCAGATAGAGTGCCGAAACATTTTCTAGTAACAGCAGAGACGTGACTGTCCCAGCTGAGGGTGCGATCAAAGGTCAGACCGAGTTTTTTTTTGCATCAGAAACGTGGAGTAAATGGTGATTGCGAAATTTGACAGTGAAGTTGGGGACGTTGCGAAGATTTTGGGCGCTTCCCAGCAGCATCAGTTGCGATTTACCGGCATTTACTTTCAATCCGCTGGCTCGGAACCAACAATCGAGAGAGGCCAAGACCCGCTCCATCTTGACTAAGATGTTTTTGAATTGTGACTTCTTGCCAGAGACTAAAATTTGGGTGTCATCGGCGTACTGTACCACCACTGCGTCCTCGACAAACAAACTCAGGTCGTTAGCGAAGACGCAGTAGAGCAGAGGGCCGAGAGCAGAGCCTTTAAAAACGCCGATGCCGTTGGGAAGCGGGGAAGATTTTTTGGTGCTACCCAGATTGTCAGTGAGGCTGACACTCTGGGTGTGATTGTGAAGGTAGGCTGACAACCAGGAAGTATCTACGCCGTGAAGTTGTAATTTGGTGAGGAGTTTTTGGTGGTCTATCACATCAAAGCATTTGCTCAAATCCAGCAGGCAGAGGAGAGAGAGGTCGCCGCGGTCATTGGCGGATAGGATTTGGTCAGTTATGGATATCAGCGCGGTTTCCGTCGAGTGACGAGGACGAAAACCGTGCTGAGTTGGGGACAGGAGGTGGTTTTGGGAAAGGCAATTGTAAAGCTGTTGGTGCACGGCCCGCTCTACAATTTTGGCGAAAACAGGAACGATGGAGATTGGCCGGAAGTTGGATGGATCGGAAGGATCGCCGGATTTGTGGATAGGATAGACCAGGGAATGTTTCCAGGATTCAGGGACCTGGGCGTTAGACAAGCTGGAGTTGAGCAAATGCAGGAACACACCGCCGATCGCCTCAAATGACAGGCGGATCATATGGATGGTGACGCCGTCCTCGCCGCAGGCAGAGGAACTATTCATGCCGAGCACGAGCGCCCGCAGCTCGGACAGCGTCAATGGCACCAGGCTGAACGCGCAGGCCTCAACACGAGGCAGTCGACAGGGTAGTTCGGTCTCTCCCATGTCCCGCACCTCGGACGCCACGCGTGGCCCTACGCTCACACAAAACTCGTTCAGCTGGTCCGGCGTCGCCTCGGGTTGCGCTCGGTCGGCCTTCCCACCGCCTACGACCGACCTTATCGCCCTCCACATCGAGGCGCACCCGTCCTGCTGAATCCGTCGGCGCACGTCATCACAGGTGTCACGTCGGATAGCCGACCGCACAGCGCGATTGATGTCCTTATATATAGCAGATCTATGCCCATGGACCTCTAATGCCTCGCGGCGACGAGACATAAGTCCCTTGGTCTCGTCACTAACCGCGGGCGCACAGGCATTCCGAATACGGATATATATATATATATATATATATATATATATATATATATATATATATATATATATATATATATATATATATATATCATTAAAACATTGTTACAGCAATCCTATTTCAGTATAAATGAATGTAGCCACTGGGACTGCATATATTTGCACACTTTACCAGTGTACTTGAATCGTTACGAGTCGTTAAATCTTTTGATTCACTCAGCCTTGATTTGAGGCGGGTTTTGATTCAATCACAATTAATGAATCAAAAGATCTGGCGGTGAATCAACATTTCTTTTTATTGCAGGAATTTTGATTCCAGGAATTGATTCAATCAGTGTCGAATCAATAACCGATCTGGACGTGAGGACCCTGACTCAGCGAGTATGTATATAGTCTTGTTAAAATCAATAATTTGAGACCTTCTGTCTTGAATCGGCGCGATGTATGGTCATTTTTGACAATATACAAATAAATTGCATTAAAAAATATAATCAAATCGTGTTTGGAGAAGAACAAAATCAAGGTGAACTATTTCTATTTAGATTGTGACCTACTTTGACCTCTCCGTGACGTCATAGGTCACCATAATGGGGTCAATGAGATGTTTCTGACATCAGGTTACCCACAGATGCCGAATGGCGTCTGAATCATCCCGATCCGACTGCTGGTGCCTGAGATATCGCTTCGACGACCGCGATTCTCGCCGCCATCTTCTATTTCAAATCCAAACAACTCAACATTTTACCAACCGATTTTCTTCTTTTTCGTGTCGATCCGCTATTGTGTTGGCTTAAATGACTGTCTCCGGCTCTCCCGCGGTGCGAAACCTGGGAGTCGTATTCGACCAATGTATGACGTTTGCTGCCCACACTGATGGTGTCGTGCGGCGTTGCACTGGTATTTTAATCGGTCTCAGTCATATCAAACATAGTTTACCTCAAACGACGATTACTACTCTAGTCCAGGCTCTAGTCATTTCACTCATCCGTTACTGTATCAGTGTCTACGGAACATGCAACGCTACCCAAACCGCACGTCTCCAGAAGGTGCTTAACTTTGCAGCACGTGTAATTTCAGGGCGCCGAAAATTTGACCATGTCAGCGATGTATTACGAGACCTTGAGTGGCTTACTGCCGACAACCTACACAAATTCCACGCACTGACCCTTCTAAAACGCGTCCTGGTCACTTCGCAGCCCGAGTCGCTATATAACAATCTTATATATAGACGTCATGTGCACCAGCGCGATACACGACAAGGTGACATGATTCACGTTCCAGCTATCAGATCGGAATCTGGAAGGAGGCGATTCCTTTACTCAACCGTGACAACTTTTAACATGTTACCACCGCACTTACGGGATTCGAACCTACCGCAGTTCAAGAAGGAGCCAGGGGCGGATCCAGGGAAACTTTTCGGGAGGGGCACATCATACTTCAAGGGGCCCTCGAGCTGAAAAGGGCCCTGGGCGTTTTTGCGAGTCTGAAAGGGCCTCCAGTCGGTCTGAGTGTATTTTCAGGTAGGAGAAAGCCCTTGACAAGCCTAAGAGGGCCATCGTCAGGCCAGGCCTGAGAGTGCCCTATGCAGGGGCGTCGCCGACAATTTTTAAGTGGGGGGTCGGCTGAAATGAGAGAGAAAAAATGTAACCACATTTGTTCTGCGTGTATTTAAGCCTTTGCAACATTTGTAATGTCCGTGGATTTTCATGTTACAGTAGGTACTTGTTATTTAGCGCCGCCAAGCGCAGAAAAATTATTGCAGGTTGGCCTGATAAAACCCAGAATTACAGGGCGATGGACCTTGTAGAGGATAAGAAGCTAACATTGTATTAGTTTAATTAAGCGTTACGACGAACTGAAGACGATGACTATGGCTTCGTTATGATGATGGCCACCGACAAGGGCGCCACCACCTTCCGAAAGTTGGGGGGGGGGGGGGGGGGACGGAGGCATTCTGAAGTCGATTCTTGCCATGCAACGTCCATGGGCGTAATGTTAAAATCAGAAAATGTTTGGGGGGACATGTCCCCCCGTCCCCCCTGTGGCGGAGCCCCTGGCCACCGATGTGACGCCGCGAAGCGACGTGAAAAATTCCATTTTAGGTCGTGGAAAACGAAATTGTAATATTCGAACCAGACTGTGAGTGGAGCCAAGCCTCAAGTAACCCCTTTTCCTGGTTGCATATCTCGGTATGATGCAAAATATTGAAATGAAGGTGGTTTTTCATATACATTAGCTAGCCTCGGATAGTAAATCACGACGACCGGTGGCAGTCAGCGCTCAATAGTATATATGATAATAATAACTGTATATGCATATGTACCGAACTGTAACAAACAACTGGTAACAGTGCAAATGGTTTCGAAGCAGCAAGAAGCAAAACGACTTTTCCGCGCATAAATGGTCCCTGTGGATCTGTAGGAGCCTGAGGGAAGATGGCTTGGAAAGATGGTCCTGGCTTGGCCCCCACTATTAGCTATTCCAGGTCCAGCAAGCTGGGCACCGCTGGAGCAGCTTCCGCGGGTGTTGATGCCCGTGTCTCTGCGTTCGCGTCCCCTTTTCGGAACTCGGCAGACTAGCTAAACATGTATCCCGCTTAACCCTATTTGTAACAGGGGGGGGGGGGGGGGGGATTCCGCCCCCCCCCCTCATGTTTTTCGCAGATATCTCCAGAACGGCTGGGAGCAGGCACATGACATTTTTGGAATTTTCCTAGAATTGAATTCCGCATTTGGAGTCAAAATTTAGAGTTCTTAATCTGAACAGAGGCGGTTCCAGGGCACGGTTTTGGGAGGGTTCGGCGGCGATATTTGGCGATAATACGGAAATGCGATCTTCACGGTTTCTTCCTAACTACCTCAAGTGTGAAGGAGTTACATCGGTTTACGGTGATTGCAACAAGTGCAAATTAGTTGATGTTAATGAAATATCATAAAAATTGCATGGCAGAGGCGGTTTCAGGGGCTTGAAGGGGGGGGGGGGGGGGGGTCCAGGAAGTATTCAATGTTCTGCGGGAAGTAAGTAGAGCGATGTAAGGAGCATTTATAGCTATCAAGATGTAAAAGATAGCTTCTCCTTCCATTATTTTAATAATTTATTACATATAGAGTTGCAGGGGCGTGTTCAGGCACATGAAAAGGGGGGTGACTGGCATGGTGATGACGATATGCCAGCGATTACGGCGCAATAGACGGTTAACTTATAATGATATATGCACATATGAGGCCAGGAGAGGGAATACAATCATTTTTGTTGCAGAGGCGCGCTCAGGAATGGAAGAAAGGGGGTCATATTATTGCAAGGAAACTAAGATGCATGGGCCTACAATGGCATAACATACTGCAGTTTTCGGATGAAACGCGTCACAGGGTACCCTACGAAGATTATGAGATAATAGGCGAGTCCAAGTAGGGTAAAAAGGGGGGTAAGCAATGTTAATTGAAGTTGTAAGTGAAATAGTCACTGTTGACTAGTTAGTATCATAATAGCGGATAATATACTTATCAAAAAGTCTTGCGCCTCTCCAGTTGGATCCTGGATGCGCCATGATGAAGTACAACATGCAAAATGGAACTATCTACGATCAGTAACATATTTATAGTGCTGGGTAGCAACATGCCTGCGGTTAATATTTTTCCTATTTGACCTCCCTTTTTCACTAACCTGGTACCGCCTATGGCGAAAAATATTATTTATAACTGTGTTTCTAATGGCACAATAACATACCATATCATTTATTAAAAAAAAAAACATACAAAAATAGTTTTATTCCGCATTTACTTCACCCCCATATTAAGACATAAAGACATAAAAGAAAAGTGCAACAAAGAGCCTCTTGGGCCCATCCGAGGTTGCACCCCCCCCCCCCTCCACCAGTCTCGCCTCTTCAAATTACCTTACTCTACCTGCATAAAAGAAGGCTAATCCCACGAGTATTTATGAACTAATCCCTTCTCTGTAAAGTATTTATCTAATCTAATTTTGAAGGAAGCAAGTGTCACTGCATCAGCGACATCCCCTGGTAGCATATTCCAATGTCCTACAACCCTTCTACTGAAAAATGACTGTCGTAGCCTAGTCCTACTTTGTTTCATAATGAGTTTATGCTGATGACCTCTACCTCGATTTTCCCTATTGAACTCAAACATACCCTTTAAATATCCAGAATGTTGACTATTTACAAATTTGAAGACTACAATTAGATCTCCTCTTAGCCTTCTATATCTAAGTGAACATATTGAGTGACCTGCACACGCCTATGATTTTTGAATTTTCCAAAGTGATCGCCATATATAAATCATAAATCTCCATTTCAATCTATCGATTCCCAGATTGGTTGTGTTACAATCGGTTGATAAACATGACAGCTGTGTTGGATGATATATAACACTAAAATTTGTAGTTTTTGCCCCCCTGTTGCCCCCTATCAAAAATGTCGATTTTTTTTTTAGAAATGTAGATCTGATGAGGGGAACCAAACGCCGTTTGATTTGTGAAAATCGGATGGGTAGATCTCGAGATCTCCTGGGGGCAAAATCCGTCCCCCCCCCTGTTACAAATAGGAGTAGCCAGGAGCCTGTTATAAATAGGGTTACAAGTTAATATTTTATGAAGAGAGTGGGACCTGGGGTCAGCAATTACCGCCAATAGCCTCTGCCAGACATTTAATGGAATTAATTTTCCCATTTTCCAAATTTGTATAAGCAATTGCGAAACTTGTGTCATGCCGCGAAGCGTCGCGAAATTTTCCCGTTTTTAAACTTTGGAATAATAGCGGGATTTTGACTGTTGCAAAGGCAATTTTTACGATAAATTGTTAACTTTCCCCGAAAAAAGTGTGTGCGTTCGGGGGGGGGGCGGTCGACCCCCCACCTTCTGAGAGTTGATGTCCGGACCCTCTCCTTCCCGACCCCCCGTCGGTGACGCCCCTCACCCTGTCAGTCTTGTAGGGCCCTTGCAAGACTTGAGAGCGCCCTATGCTGGTCTGGAGGATCACTGGTAGGTTTGAAAGGGCCCTCGGTCGTGCTGAGAGGGTCCTGTGCCGGTGTGAGAGGGCCCTAAGGTCGGTAAGAGAAGTCCCTCAGTCTCTTTGAGTGTACTATCGATGGGCCTGAGAGGGCCCTGTCTAAGCCTGAGAGAGCCATTGCCAGACTTGAGTGGCCCTCCGTCCGTTTGAGAGAGCCATTGCCAGGCCTGAAAGGGCTCAGACCAGGCCTCTGGCTCAGGCGGGCCCAAATGGCTCGCCTGGTGTCCGGTATAGGGTCCTCTGTCGCCTAGTAAAGGCCCTCTTAGACCGGCTTAGGACCATCTGAGGCCTGGAAAGGATCCTCTCAAACAGGCGCAGGCCCTTTTCAGGTCCGTCAAGGGCTATTTCTGACTAATGTAGTGTCCAGGGTTGTGCTTGACTCCGAGTCGGTGAGTCAAATTTGACTCAAAACTGACTCAACTCAACTTGAATCAGAGTCGAGTCGCTTAAGAAAAATAGGGACGCAACTTGAGTCAGAGTTGAGTCACATGGATGTCGCTTGAGTCAAAGTTGAGTCGCCTGGATGCTGCTCAAGTCAAAGTTGAGTCGATTCATCTTCTTACGAGTCAGAGTCACATCTGACGAGAAAAACAAATCCTAGCAACTAAATAATCAAGGCGTCCAAACAATGTTCTATAGTGTGAGAGTGTGAGTTTTGGATGTTTTTCAAACCCACTGAAAGGGCTCTCCCGAGCGTTGAAAGGGCCCTATTCCCGATCATTGAAAGGGCCCAGCAGACCCTCTGACCTGCACATGGGACCTTTGAACTTCCCAGGGGCCCTCTGGTCTGTCCAGGGACACTCCAGCCTGCTTAGGGACCCTTTCGACCTGAAAGGGACTGCGCTGGCTGCTTTGTCGCCCTGCCGACATGCCCAGGGGCCCTCCGGCCTGCCCAGGGGCCCTCTATGCTGTCTAGGGGCCATTCGGCATGTGCAGGGCTCTTCTGACTCGCCCAGGGGCCCTTTCGGTCTAGCCAGGATCCCTCTGACCTGGACAGGGGCCCTTTGAACTTCCATGGGGCCCTCTGGTCTTTCAGAGAGGGCCCTGTTGGCTCTTAGGACCTCTGAAGTGCTCTACACTCTCTAAAGACCACTTTGCGTGGTCTCTTAGAGAGCCCATGATACCGCGCTTCGCGCGGTATCGTCGGCCCTTTTCTACATAGGCCCTTTTCTACCGCGCTTCGCGCGGTATCGTCGGCCCTTTTCGGCGCGCTACGCGCACCGAAAAGGGCCCTCCTCAGATGTTTCGGGAGGGGCACGTGCCCCCTGTGCCCTCCCCCTGGATCCGCCCCTTGAAGGAGCTGCGTAAGCATGTACTGCAGCGGCAAATGGCTGACCGATAGCGGCGCCTGCTTCTTGACGACACTTACGTGAGAGCAGGGCCTATTTTAACATGTTAACTGGGGGGGGGGGGGGGGCAAATGCCCCCCCAGTGAGCCGTTTTGCCCCCCAGTCAAGAAATGTTGCCCACCCTGATTTCAGTATTTCCATGTCATTTTTCGCTTGATGGGTATTGAATTAAAATAAAATATGTTTACCTGGTGATACATGTATACAAATCCAATGAAAATGTCATGATATTCCTAAGTTTTAGTATTTCCTAGCCAAAATAAGTATCTTTACATTATTTCCGGAATATCTTGAATTTCAATATCCTTTGAACATCACCCATTGGCAGCAGAGTGGGGGAGAGGGGGTGTTGTTGGATCAGGAACGTCGCCACAAAATTTGGAGTGGGTGGGGGCAACTGCTGAGCCGATTGTGTTCAAATTTGG
Organism: Chirona hameri; assembly: GCA_036785665.1. Lineage (NCBI taxonomy): Eukaryota > Metazoa > Arthropoda > Thecostraca > Balanomorpha > Balanidae > Chirona > Chirona hameri. The sequence continues at coordinate 10,178 of JAXIVJ010004539.1, forward strand.
AGTGTGGTTAGGGATCTCTCAGCCGCCTCATTCTCACAAGTCAGGGGTGGGGTGCTTCTGCACGTGCGCACGTGTGCACCACGTATTTGTATCTCAGAAACTACTTCCCTGATCGAGTTGAAATTCTCCATACATTTCCTTTGCGTTCGCTCGTTCATCGCCAACTACGGCGCCTTACTGGTTCGGTAAAAACAGTTATGGAAGAAAATGACGAATGACCTCAGGGTGAATATATTTTACATCGTGGAGGTCACAGGATACAAATACCACATGGACTTTGCATTGGCGGATCCAGAACGGGTGGTTGGGGGGGGGGGGGGAATTCCAAAAAGTGTCACACAATTATGAACACGCATCGGATTTGGCTTGCTTATGCATTGGTAGCTGATTTAACCCGCGCCGTGCCGGGAGGGGGGGGGGGGGTTTAGACCCCCCCTCCCACAGGTTTTTCAAGGATAGCGGAAAAACGGCGGCGCGCAGCGCCACCGTTTTTAGTATAGCTGTTCAAACATCAATTGTCCACATTATGTTAAAAAATACATCGGTTCATCTCAGGTCAGGTCACCAGACCAAGTCACGTGACCCCAGCTCCAAAAAAAAGCTTGTGGTCACACCATAGCCACAGTTTTTGGCCGATAGACATCGTACTTACAGGATTTTATAAAGTCCTAGGTACCTACAATTCGTATATCTCGGATGTTTGATATCAGTGACCTAAGGTCGGGTCAATTTCGTGACCTACCCATTATAAGTCAATGGGGAAATATTCAAATGCTTCCTATTCTGAGGATACGCACGATATCAGCCCAATTTTTTCTAGATCATGTTATCATAGGACATTCTTGAAGACCCAGGTGCAATTTTCGTTCAGTGAACCCTACAGGGTCAGCCGAGGTCATCCGAGGTCACCAACACTTTTGTGTCAATAACTCTCGACAAAACAAAGATAGATAAGTGAAACTGCCACCAATGTGTTTGTCCCGTCGAGGCACGTCTCCCAATGTCCAGCATGACCTAATTGGGTCACCACTTGACATTGACCTGAGGTCAAATATCTAAGTTGACCTAACCTGGTCACCATGAATATGATTCGAAGTGCCTTGACGAGACAAACACGATGTCAAAATTATTTCCTTATCATATTCAGGTAAAAAGTAATTTGTGAACTCTTTTGCTAAAAAAATAGTTCTTTTTAACATTTGATGAGCTCTGGAGCCTACCTATTTATCTGAGCTGAAATCTAAGGACACGTGGCGATCCGTGTCGATTGAATGTTTCAAGAGCTTTCCATTGTTTTTTTTCCCGTTTGTTCCTAGCTAGCATAGTTCTTGTGATATCTGGAGGTTTCTGGAGGGAAGTCCTAAAAATGGAAAATTTGAACTTTGATGACCTCTGGTGACCTCAATATTGACCTGTTAAGAAAATGCCGAAATACCTTCAAAATGCTTTTGGACAAGCTTTCGAACGATGTTTTCAGGCTTGGTGTACGTCCCATATGGGCCGAGTTCGAGGGTGAGCCCACCCGTCGGGGCGTCGAACCTATGATCTCGAAAACCACGCAACGTAACAAGCAAAAAACGGTGGTCGAGATAGGTCGAGACAAGCTCTATGGAAAATATATCGGTATTTTTTTAGGTCAGGTCAATATTAAAGGAAATAGTTCACCTTCGGAAATTTTTCAGAACACGATTTTATTATATATTTTAATACAGTTTCTTTTTTTTCTTTTCAAAAATGGTCCTACATCGCGCCAATTCAGGACAGAAGGTCGTAAATTACTAATGTTATGGTGTGCGTCATTGGTCTGCGCATGCGCCCTGGTAGTGCTGGCACTCTCAGACGGTACGGTATATCATATATGCGCCGCATTCCTTCGCCAAAAAGTCAAATATCTTCGGCTGGAGAGTCTTTTCAGCCAAGACAAGTTGCAGATAAGGATTTCTCAACACGGGCTACAAAACTGCTATTTCAGTTCAAAATCACATGTTGAAGGTGAACTATTTCCTTTAAGGTCACCAGAGGTGATCAAAGGTCAGATTTTACAGTTTTAGGACTTCGCTCCAGAAATCCCCAGATATCACATGAACTATGATAGCTAGGAACAGACGGAAAAGTAATCGAAAGCTCTTGAAAAATTAAATCGACAGGGTGTCCTCAGATTTTAGCTCAGGTCAATAGTTTAGGCTCCAGAGGCCATGAAATGTCAAAAATGTTATTTTTTTGGCAAAACTGTTTTTCACAAATAACTTTTTACCTAATAAAGATAAAGCATTACGTTTGACGCCATCATGTTTGTCTCGTCAAGGCGTTTTGAATCATGTTAATGTTAACTAGGTTAGGTCAACTGAGAAATTTGATCACAGGTCAAGGTCAAGTGGTGACCCAATTAGATCATGTTACATATTGGGGGACGTGTCTCGACGACACAAACACATTGGTACCGTTTTCACTTCTCTATCGTCATTATGTCGATAGTTATTGACAGAACAGTGTTGGCGGTCACGAAATTGACCTGACCTTAGGTCACCGATATAAAAACAAATACGAGATAAAAAAATTGTAGGTATCTATCATCTTATCAAATCCTGCAAGATTGAAACCGATCGGCCTAAAACTGTGGCTGCGGTACTACCGCAAATGTTTTGGAGGTGGGGTCATCACCTGACCAGGTCTGGTGACCTGACCTGAGATGATCCGATATCAAGAATTTGACATAATGCGGGTAGTTCATTTCCGAACAGGTATGCAAAAAACGGCGGCGTGCAGCACCGCCATTTTTGCGCTATCTGCGAAAAACCGGATGGGTGGGTGGATTTCGCCCCCCCTCCCTCCCCGTCCAGGGCGCGTGTTAAAGCTAACTTTCCTTAGTAAAAGTTGCTGAGATTTTCTTCTATATCAGGACATGTGTCAATCTTGCGCCGATGCAGGCGGTTTGGGGGGGGGGGCAATTGCCCATTTTGCCCAACCCTAGATCCGCCACTGGATCTTTGTATTTTGCAAAAGAGCGGGACTGGGGAAAATTGGGCAAATTTGGCCATTTCCTGTGGATTTGTACGCATTTCCATGTTTCCCCAATTACTTATAATTGGGAAGTCACAAAATAGACTTCACCTTAGGTCACCGATATAAAAATCATCCGAAATAGCAGAATTGTAGGTGTTTGTAACCTGCTTAAATCCTGTGAGTATTCAATTGATCGGTCAAACAATGTGCTACGGCGGCACGACCTCACATTTTTTTGGAGGTGGGATCACTAGACTTGACTTAGTGACGTTTCCTGAGGAGACCCGAGGTAAACAAATTAACAGGATTTTGGCAATTGATAGGCAAGCAGTTGTATCAAAAATGGCGGCGCGAAATGGCGTCGTTTTCCGCTATTTCCAAAACAAATATAAGGGGGATGGCATCACTGGCGGATCCAGGGGCGGACATCAGGGGCAACCCCCCCCCCCCCCGCACACACACACACACAAGAATCTGAGGGGGGGGGGGGCATGCAATACAAGTATTCCCCCCCCCCCCCCTCCTGCGCGTTCCCTGCACTGACCGTGAAAAACAATGATCTTAGGAGAAAACTTCATGAAAACGGAAGTTTTTTCTTTTCTCAAGTGATTGAATTTGAAGTTTGTAAATATCCCTTGCCTTCAATGATGGACAAAATAGCACACCTGATGCATTTCATGCAGCCCCGGTGACACGCGCCCCGCTGGGAGGGGGGGGGGGGGGAGAATTTGCCCCCTCCCGTATTTTCTCAATAACTTTAAAACTGTGATAGATATCAACGTGAAACTTGCAGTACCTTATACTGCACCAATTATAAGTCTTCTCACTAAATTTCAATTAAATTTATGTAGTATTTTGGGAGATAATTACGTTTTAATGACGTCATGTCATACCATTTTTGGTGGAAAAAACAATAAATGTTGGGAAAATCGTAAAAATAGAGTTTCAAAGCAAATTGCAAATAAAAAACGTCAAAAGAAAGGAAATTACATTTTCTTCCAACTGGCTGTCTCGGATTTGTGATTTTTTTTTTTACCCCCCTCCCAATTTTTTTTTATCGGAAAAATGTCCACAAAATAAATTTTTGTGAATTCGAAAAGTGAATTTTTTAAGCTCGAATACCAAAATCAAGTGACTGGCCCAAATCCGCGGAGGAAAGAATGGGGTACCTTTTGCCACAAAAAGGTGCCCCCAAAAATGGGGATACCTTTTTGCCCCCCCCCCCAGTGGTTTTCCCTTAAAATAGGCCCTGCGTGAGAGTGTGTATGTGTCACGGTAGATAAAATGTATGTGTGTGGACGTGTGGATGTGTGTCGGAGTGTATGTGACCGTTTGACCTACATTTCTTTACCTTTTTGACACTGGTTCTGTAATAGCCACACCTGAGTGGAATGAGCCTATGACGTTCAATAGACACGAAGTAACAGTGGCCTGCTTTTTTTCGTTTATGAGTTATTTACGAAAACCATGTGCCGCTGTATTCGCCTCCAACCAGACTGCTATATAGTGACGTCACAAAATTCTCGGCCAATCATCGATCAGTATTTTTTCCCGTTTTTTTTGTTCGTTTATGAATTTTGGAATTAAATATTCTAGCATAAGGATAAGTTAAACATTGCGCATCTTTTGAACACCTTGCATAACAGGTCCCTTCCCTATTGGCAAGCTTGCACAGACGAAAACTCTTTTTTTGGGCACCCTAAGCCTAAGCGCCATGGATCACAAATATACGACAAGAATCCAGAATGGCACGTCGATGGCATGATGGGTAGACTATTTAGTCTTTTTCATGTCTGCATGATTCCCTTAGCAAAAACGGAGGACAAAAAGATAAATCAATTTGTAAGGTCCGGGATAGACCTGGTTGATTTGTTAAGAGGTGTCACAAAAAATATTCATGTGACCGGTAAAACTAGTGCAGATGCTGCTAGTGCAGGTGCTGTGGTCTGTTTTTGTTGTTGTTGTTGGGGGGATACAGTGGCGTATTTAACACAAGTTGTTAAGCGGGTGGGAGAGGGCGGGGGAGCGGGACGTCAGCCGTCAGCGAAAAGTTATTGACCGAGGAGGACGGGGGTAGCACCCGAGGGTAGCAAGCCGTTAGCGAAAACTTGTTGACCGGGGGGGGGGGGGGGAGGGGAGGGGAGGGGGTACTAGAGTGCGCCGTCAGTCACCGTACGCCAGGCCGTTTTGGGGGCTGATCCTGATGATGCTAGTCATTCCCGTAAGATGCATCATTAGCTAATAAGGAAGTCAGTGGACCATAACTGATATGCCCGCTGTCGGATATCTAGCATAGCAATGCTATGTCTTTGCTTGCCCTCGATCACAATATTCTGCCGGACCAAGACCACACATATGGTTGGCTTGGACGCCAACCATCACCGAGTAGAAAATATGCTGAAGAGGTAATTCATTAGTCAGCCATAATATTGTATTTGCTGGGAAAATATCCATTTCGTGACGAATTGCAGCAATCCACACCAAACTGTATCACGCAACGTTGGTGACATCCGCAGAAAGAGATACACCAATAAATAAGTCCACATTTCGTGGCCGATATCCCATACCAACAACACACACAAACATGCCAACAAAACCGTCTCCGTTAAAAATCGCGGCATCCCGCGCCTCGCTTGCTCTCCGGCACCAGAAGCGACAGATCGCGGACGGTAGAAGTTCCCGGTCGTCTTGTTGCTCAGTCCCGCTAATAGGCGCTCACATTCACACGGGCACACCAGACGTTCTTCATCGCCAGGCGTACTGACCACCCACTTCACACAGCGAACAACAGTGACGTTAATCAGTCAGTTACAGCGAATCGTTTTCCGTTAAGCAACTCGCTCCGCCCTAGGGGTTCACAGAAAGAGCGGCCGAGTCCAGGGCCTCTCGGCAGGACTCACCGCTGTGGAATGTTCCAGCTTATGCTCCCCCTCCCCCCGTCACCCCTCACCTCTGCAGTCCTCTCCGCCGTCTCACCAGCGCTGTGTGAGTCCTCATGCCGCATCAGCTGGACCCTCCATCACCGGTCACTACACACAGCGCGGCCGGGTGGGCATACAGAGGTTATAGTACGCGGTTTGATCCCAGAACTGGGCATCTTTCCACCCGCACCAGCCCTTGTTCTGTATCGTAGACAGATTCTCCGCCCCCGTGTAGTGCGGATCCAGCACTAGGAACGCCACCTCTCCACTGGCCTCGTCGAAGGCGATACCGAGCAGGGTGTGTGCCAGCACACCGCCTCCGATCATCACTGGTGTGCCTTCATCGTTGAAGTGGCGCAGTAGGGCGCGCGCCTTAGCCCCGAGATCCGCGCCGCTGCTGACGTGCAGGATCCGCGACTCGACGCCAATCAGGTGCTGCAGAGAGTAGCTGACCTCGGTGGAGCCGATCCACTGACGCGAGCCGACGAACGATGCCTCCTTGTCGCCGAGATCGACCAGGCACTGCTGGATCTCGCGGTGCGTCGGCGGCGCGCGTGACGTGTAGCCCTGCTGCTGGAACCAGGAGGCCAGCGTCTGGAGCGAACGATACGCGCAGCCCCAGCCACTGTCGTCCATCCGGTCCTGCATGTAGTGGTGGTAGACGTACGTCCCCCGCACTAGCGCCACCTGGGCAGCAGCAGCGCGCGGCGGGGAGAGGCCGACGTGGACATTCGTCAGGAACGGCGAGTCGTCATCGAAGCGGTGTCGGTTTACGCGACGGAACAGCGGGCGGTCGGCGGGAAGCAGCAGCGCCGCGTGCACGTTCCGCCGGTACGACTCCAGCTTATCGTCGTCAGAGGCGTCGCTGTAGACGAGGGTGACGTAGTGGCCGCACTCCTCTGGGCAGAAGTGCAGCGGCGCAGCCGGCACCACCCGCTCCTTCTCCCGGTAGACGTCGGTGACGACGGCGCGCAGCTGCGCCAACTGCCGCCGCGCCGCCTGGCAGAGCGCGGCGGCCGCCTGCGCCAGCGGCGCCGCCGCCACCACCAGCGCCACGCAGCTCAGCGGCAGCGTCATGTCCACCAGCTGCTGGCGGCCGCGCGCGTACTCCACCACAGGCGCGCTGGCGCCCGGCCGCGACTCGGCCAGTCCCGTCCGCTGCAGCATCAGCCGGAACAGCGCCTGCGCGCGGCCGGCCGACCGGCGCCCCGCCAGCTGAACACAGGTTCCCTCCAGGGGAGGGGCATCCCCCTGCGCGCGCAGCAGCCGGTTAGCCTCGGGCTGGACGAAGCAGGCTGCTGGCGAGTCGAGCGTGCGCTCCAGCCGCTCGAATGCTTCGTGCAGCGGCGCGGTGCCGGTGCGGCAGCGCAGCGGCAGCGCTCCCTCCAGGCGCAGCAGCACGGTCCGCTCGCGCAGCTGGTCTGCGGTGAACGTGTCGAACTTGGTGCGCTCCAGCTCCCCGTCCCCGTACAGAAAGACGGCGGCCGTCGGCTCCGGCTCGCCCTCGCCACCGCTGACGGAGAGCACCACCGCTCGCCGCGCGTCGGCCGGCAGCAGACTGACCACTGTAGACAGCAGGGCCAGCTCCTCCAGACGACCGTCACTGTCACCTGCCACGCCGAGTGGCTCCAGGCCGCCGGGCAGCGCGTCCAGTAGCTCACTTCCAACACCAGGTGTGCCGCCCTCCACATGGTCCAGCAGGCAGCCGAGCACGTGCGCCTGGTCACCATGTACCAGGCCGACCAGGGTACCGACGTATGGCCGCGGTCCGGCCAGCAGCCGCGACAGCAGCGGCGCGTAGATGGTCACCTTCATCGCTCGACGTTAACTGGACTGGACCTACTGCTACTGATGGTGGTGATGGGGTTCACGCTGTTCTACACAGTGAGACCTAAAGAAAAAGAAAGAAAGTGGTTTAGTGGGCAGCAAGCAGGAAATTATCAACAAATGTTCACTTCTGCTTCACTACTATGATAAAACAAATATTTGATCCTTTGGTCTGAGGTGACTACTTTGGGAAATTAAAACGAAAGAGTTGATTGACAACAAAAAGGTTCAACATGTGCAGTTAGCTACAATGAGTAACGAATTATAACCGTTGCCTTAACAGGGGATCAACTGCTTTGTCTCACATCGACCCACCAGTTTGTATTCAAGGCATAATATACTTGAAAATTGAATACCTACTTTGATCACTGCATGTGCATTCATTTACTTATGCTACCACCAATATTATGACATTGCATGCTACAGTCAATGCAAGCTGTTGGCAGTCTGAGTTGCCAGGGATATCAAAACAGTTTTAGTTTTATCAAAGAAGATAAATATATATTGGTCAGTAAATCATGACAACTCTAGAGGCAGGGAGGCTTCTTTAAATTATAAGACTACTCATATCTTGAGTAAAATAATTGACTTTCTATTGACACAAAGTATTTCCCTGATCAAGTAGGCATTGGTCTTGTGCTGGACTGTTAAAAGGCGTAAACTCTCAATTGTGTGATAAGACTAAAATTACCAATGATATTGTTAAAAATACTGTTTGTTTTGATTGATTGATGATTTAAGGATACCAAGCCAATTATGGGTTCAACCAGTTATGACTTCATGACCTTGCATTAACTACAAATTACATGGGACAGGAGCTGAGCCTGTTTTGTTACTGATCGACACACATTCTACCAAGATATTATGTCATCATTAACTCTAGATATATGGTACAGTCATTATTGTCTGAATATTGATATCACAAATACAATCACATTTAACATCAGGTTTCACCATTAACAAAAACACCTAGTGTATTGTTTGCCCAGCAGCAGCATCGGTGTTGTTATAGGTCAAACACCATATCCTCTTGGGGGTTGGGACCAAGGCACTAATTGTTATGCATATTTAGTCTTTGAGTCATCAGTCAAGCTATCATGACACTCAATATGTGCATTCAGTGCTGAATGTGGAAGCCACACAAGTGAGCAACATCAATGGACAATGACCCCACTTGATATCTTATCACAATGAGTAAGCTAGGTGAGTGAAACTTCCTATGCAAGCACTGCTTATTTGAATAATTACAACTACAAAGAGCCTTTCACTTTTGCAGAGTAATAGCATAAAATTATTTCATCAGTATTTTATGGGCGCCACATAGCCTGAGTTGCGGAGGCACCCTAAAGCCTAAATCATCACAGTGTCCTAGCATTGGGAAATTTGGGTGGAAAATGACACCCTATGGATATTGTTTTTCCACTCTTTTCCCAAGTTTTCCTGTGAGTAAAATGTATCCCACTCCTTATTGTAAAATGTATTGGATAATTGGAACCCTGATACTGATTTATAGATGTATTGATAGGGACAGCCTGTGGAGGGAAATACGGGTAAGAATTGACATAGGTAATAACTATTTCTGGTGGGTGGGTAATTGGGTATTGATAAAGCTGATGACATGTTTTTGGTTGAATTTTCCACTCTTTATGCTTATTTTTAGCCAGAATTGTCCACTCCGCATCCTAGCTCCAAAACAATCCTAGCACCCTGAATCATCATCATTAAGAAGGCTTTGAGAAGACCAAAATATATTAAAATTTAAGCTGCAAAAATAGCAGCAGCTGTACAAAATCTTTCATACAGCTCATACTGATACATTGGGGATGTTCCAGCACCCTCAACCAGATTAGGTTGAGGTGTGACTGGTGGAGGTGCAGTGGAAAGACAGGAACGAGCTGTAGACTCTGTGGAATTATCAGCTGTTGGCCATCATTTGTTTGGGTCAAAATGTAACATTTCTTCTCTGCTGTAATACAGCCATTCTTTTATTCCTCAAAGTTTTGCGTTTTACCGTCAGAAATTTGTTCAGGTATTTGTACCCACTGTACTCTTCTATTGCATTCTTCAGAAGGCATCAGTTCAAAAGCAGACCATTTGACTTTTCCCAAAAAACTGTCAAGAAATAAAACTGAGAGATTCAATGCAAAAACTGGTATTGTCCACAATGCTCTTTGTGAATGGTGCAGAAAAATGTTTAAAAAAAATTGTCACTGGTGCACCATAGCCGCCGTAAACCGACTTTGCCCGATCTCATCCGCTAGATGAGGTTGAGATTTTGGCTTTTGCTCATCTGGTTGAGGTTGCAGGCTCAACCGATTTAGTTGAGGTGCGGGAACGGCTGGTAGAGAAAATAAAGCCTCAACCTAATCCGGTTGAGGGCCCTGGAACAGCCCCATTGGTATGTAGGGTAGATGAGACCACCATATCACTGGACATGTCATACTGCAATACTTGTTATGCTATTGGTGATATAGTGAGTCAGTATCGTCTCCATCACCGATAGCATGAATAGTCTGTTAGGATGCATTCTGTGTCACAGTTGTTTACCCTACCTACCAATTAAAAATCCAATGCTGTCATGAGCTAAAACATCAAATGGCAGATCAACATATCTCACTCTTACAAGTACATTGACATGCCTATGGTTCTTCCTGTCAGAGAGCCTTCTGGTTCTGGATGTCGATTGAATACGAAAAATTATGGCACAGTCATCTATCAATTCACTGATTTGGTTGAATTTCTTAAAACAGGCGTAACATACCTGCACCACCCGATCAGCACAAATATATCAGATGACGCATATGTGCCGTAACAGCTGTTAAGACACCGTTTACCCTGTGAACGCCGTAGGCCGTAGCCGTGTTATTTTGCGTGAGGATCCTCGAGAACTGTGTATGGAGCCTCAGGCTATGAGCTGCTACTGACGTCACAATGATGTCTACATGTCGCCGTACTGTGTTAAGTACTGCTCTTCTTGTGATGCGGTACACTTCAATGCCCTGAAGTATGACGTCACGCTTTTTTCCAAGGCTTCCATCCCTTGTCGCTGACAGGCTGTTCTCATTTTGCAAAGAACACGGCCGGTGTTTATTTCGCCACCCAGAATGAAAGACATGCGGCACATTCGTCTCATTAGTCAAGAACATTTATCTTAAAATTGTGCTTCATGTGTTTGTTTAAAAGCTGCTTTATAGGTTAAAAACAAATGAGGAAATGAAGTAAGTTATAAAAAAAAATCGTCAGTCAAGTCAATATTCTTACAAGAACTGTTAAAGAATAATGTTGTTTTTGGGACGTCACTGCTTTTTCTTTGTTTGGTTGCCCCCAATATATTTTTGTTTACCTTTTGTGTAAACAAGTGGTTTGGGGACTGGAAATCGGCGGTTTATTTGAAAGAGTGATGCAATCAAACTTCCATTTATGGCGGTTGGCAAGGACGAACATAGCTGGGACTAAGAAGCTAGCATACATAATGAAGCGATAGGATATTTCCTTCGGCATGAAGAAGACGTCGAAGTCGCAAATTATGTTAAAAATATTACGAAAATCCTACATTATCAGCACGGTAGGCTGGAATCATGTGGAACTATGTTCGCAGGAACTATGTTCAAGTTGAGTGGGCAGGATTCAGCGAAAAGTTGTTAACGGGGGGGGGGGGGGGTAGCAGACCGTCAGCCGTCAGCAAGAAAGTATTGACCGGGGTAGGGGAGGAGTAGAACGCATCGGTCGGGTGCCGGACGAAAAGTCGAATGGCAAAAAGTAAACGGATGTTAAGTAAAGGGACATTTAGTCAATAGTCAAAAGTCAAAAGTCCTAAAAGTCGACGTGGAAAAGAGTAAACGGTGAAAAAGTCAAGCGGATAAAAAGTAAATCGGCGAAAAGTCAACAGGGTAAAAAGTCAACTGTCAAAAGGTCGACGCGGAAAAAAGTCGACGGACCAAAAGACAAACGGATAAGAAGTAAAATGACAAAAAGTCAACAGGGTAACAAGTCAACAGTCAAAAAGTCGACGGACCAAAAGTCAAACGGATAAAAAGTCAAGTGACAAAAAGTCAGCAGGGTAAAAAGTCAAAAGATAAAAGTAAACGGACCGAAAGTCAAGGGGTAAAAGTCGACGTCGCTAAAAGTCAAAAGACAAAAGTCGAAATGGCAAAAAGTCGAAGGATAAAAAGTCGAAATGGTAAAAAGTCAACGTCGCTACAAGACAAAAGATGGAAAAGTAGAAATGGTAAAAAGTCAACGTCGCTAAAAGTCGAAAGATGAAAAGTAAAAAACGTAAAAAGTCGATATGGAAACAAATATATACGTAAAAAGTCAGATAGCAAAAATTCGACGTCGATAAAAGTCAAAAGATGAAGAGTAAAAAGGTAAAAAGTCGAAATGGCAAAAAGTCAATGACGATAATCAGTTAATTTGGCCCATTGCATTTTCGTCTCTTAACTTCCCGTTCATTCAATTATGTTCTTTGAACTATCCGACTATTAACGCGGAAGTCGCGTTTTATACCTCCACAACGTATGTATGTACATATATACCTATTACCTACCTACAGTTTAAAAGAGTTGAGATTAG
>JAXIVJ010004539.1:30000-37500 GCA_036785665.1 Chirona hameri
CGCCCTCCCACATACCTTCAGAACCGAAAGCGCCTGAAGCTTTCAACTCAGGTACCGCCCTCAGACCAGGTGCCACCCTCAGGCCAAGTGCCACCCTCAGACCAGATGCCGGGGGCCATGTACGAATTTGGGAAAATAAAATGATGATCATGATGGCATAGTCCAAAAGCACCCTCAGATACATCTATCCAATGACCGAGGGCACCCTCCCTCCCTCCATACAAAGGCGCCCTGCGCTGAATGTGAGGCCGGGCGCCTCTGGTCTCACAGAGGGCGCCTCTGGGGTTATTTGGGAGGGCGACCTCGGCGGGCGCCTTCAGAGGTATTTGGGAGGGCGCCTTCAGATGTGTATCGGAGGGCGCCCTTGGAGGCATGTGGGGGAGTGCTTTCAAAGGTGTATCAGAGGTCACCTTTGGAGCTATTTGGGATGGCGCCTTCAGGGGTGCATCGGAGGGCGCCTTTGGAGTTATCTGGGAGGGCGCCATCGGAAATGTATCGGAGGGTGCCTTCGGGGGTGGTGGGAGGGCGCCTTCGGAGGTGTATCAGGGGGTGCCTTTGGAGGCAGTGGCGTCGCCAAAAAAGAATCTTGCTGGGGGGCATTCAACACAAGGATGTGTTCCCTGCACTGAACGTGAAAAATAATGATCTTAGGAGAAAACTTTATGAAAACGGAAGTTTTTTCTCTCTCGAGTGATTTAATTTGAAGTTTGTATGTATCCCTTTTTTCAATGATAGACAAAACAGCGCACCAGATGCAATTCAAGCAGCCCCGGTGACACCTAACCCGCGCCCCGCTGGGGGGGGGGGGGGGGCAGAATCTGCCCCCCCCCCGGATTTTCTAAATAACTTGAAAGCCATGATAGCTATGAACGTGAAACTTTCAGTACTTTATGCTGTATAAATTCTATGTCTTCTTACCCAATTTAAATGGCATTGATACAGTGTTTTGGGAGATAATGACGCTTTAATGACGTCATATCATGCCATTTTTGGTGGAAAAACGATAAATGTTCGAAACATCGTAGAAAATAGAGTTTTGAAGCAAATTGCAAATACAAAACGTCACAAGAAAGTAAACTATATTTTCTTTAAAATGACTATCTCGTTATTAATGGGTTTTTAACCCTCTAAAATACAAATACTTTTTTTTGAAAAAATTCCACGAAATAAATTTTGTGAATTTGAAAAGTGAATTTCTTAAGTTAGAATACCAAAATAAGGTGACCAGCTGAAACCGCGGAGAAAAAAAAATAGGGGTGCCTTTTTGCCACAAAAAGAGGCGCCCTCATGTATTTTTTTAAGAGAAAAATGTGAAAATATGCCCTTTTACAAATATAGTGGGCCAAATCTAGTGAGTTTTTTTTTTGGTGGGGGTACTTTATGCCCCCCACCCTGAGCAAAAATTGCCCCCTCCTGGAGTGAATCCTGGGTACGCTACTGGGCCCTCTTGAGGATTTGCCCCCCCCCCCTCCCCCTTGACGGATTTATAAATACGTCACTGTGGGTACTCATGGTTTTGTTTCAGTTCTGATCAACGAGACAATATGTCGGCGAGAGTAGGTTGGCTCGTCCAGGAACTGGAGGAGGAAAACTCGTCCCTCCAGCTGGAATTAAAGTCCAGTCAGTAAGTGCACCGGTAACACATGCATTTTCAATGCCTCATTGCATTTTGTGACTTGCTTGTTTTACAATTACAAATTACCTGAAAAGTATTTTTATGTTATTTACTTTGCGCTTTCGTTAAAGCCTATTACAAGTTAAAGTCTGTACTTCGCATATCGATATGGCTCTCTGCGGGGGCGTCGCCACCGGGGGGGGGGGGGGGGGGGGGTGGCTGGAAGGCCGGGCCCCCAGGACCGCTCCGGCCGGAGTTAGCCCCTGCCCCCCCCCCCCAGCTTCGCAGGATTTTAACATTAGCCCTATAAGGCTGCCCCCCCCCCCTCTGAACCCCTGGCTGTAGTGGCGGCGGATTGTATTTTAGGATGGAGGGGGGGGGGGGGGGGGGGGAGGGAGGCGGCAAAGCAATCTCCAGGGCCTCCGAAGCACCAGGACCCCCCTCTTAGGATTGAGGGGCCCCTTCCCCACCTGGACTGAGGGCCCCCTCAAGCCGGACGATGGTTATCTCATACCGACCGAGTACTGCCTCAGGACGACGGAGGACCGACCAAGAGCAACTCGAGATGACGAGGGCACATTCAGGGCCCTCTGACAAATTTGCTCACCAAAAAAAAAAATCGATCTTTCCGGAAAACCCTCTTACAAACTTCTGTGGGAGGGGGGGGGGCAAAACCATGTGTTCCCCCAACTTCTTGAGTGTGTATGGGGGGGGGGGCAGCTGCTCCCCCTGTCCCCCTCTTCCGCCGCCCCTGCCCCCAACCCCTGGTTGCCCCCCCCCCTCATTCAAAGTTTCGTGGCGACGCCACTGGCTCTCGGGATACTTCTAGTGCGTCCATGGAGCTTTGCAATGTCATCATTAGCGTATATACTACACGTCCTTGGCATCCTCCACGTAACACACACCCAGTCCAGCTGGGTGATGACAGCTGCCCGGTAAGTTCTCCGTTTGATGTCGACACCGGTACCGCTGACTCCCGTCTGTCTGCGGCTGACATAGGGACGAGCGGGACCTGCTACAGCAGGAGATGGACGAGCAGCGCCGCCTGCTCAAGAGCTGCGTCGAGGAGGTGTTCGCCCTGAAGGAGGAGCTGTCGCAGCTGATGACGTCACTCAGCCCGCCGGCCGCCGCCGAGCGGCAGCAGCGGCTCTGCGAGCGGCTGGCGCGCCACGTCTCAGAGATCGAGCGCGAGGTGGCCGAGAAGGGCGCGCGCTCCGAGGAGTGGCGCACCGAGCGCGAGCGGCGCGAGTCGGCGCTGGCCGAGCTGCAGCTCCAGCTGGAGCAGCAGCGCCAAGAGGGCTCGAAGCTCAGTGCCGAGCTGCAGCTCGCCCGCGGCGCTGCAGAGAAACAGGCAGGTGTGGGGACGGGGTTGGGGATAGGTTACGGTTGGGCTGGTAGGATGGGGAGGAACCGGGTGAGAATAAACGGGACGTGAGCGGAAGCGAAGTGAACCTGACAGCGAGTTGTGACATTAAATCCAAGCTATGTGTTGGTTAGCAGGGATGGTTTCCGATTTTGTTCGAATGTCTTTGAAATTTAAATGGGTTAAAGTTAAATCGTAGTATTGCCTAGTGATTACAAGCGTCAAGTTTGAACTGGCAAACAGAGGCATCAGAGGCACGACTTTCGGGCCGGTATAATAGTACGTTTGCAGAGGCGGCGCCACCAATTTTGAATAGGGGGGGGGGGTCACAATAAAATAAGTATAGACGAAACTATGAGTCAAACACCACGTGGATGCAAATCCTGCATGCGGATGTTCGATTGCCATCACCACTGAACCCGTTTTGATTTCTACTGCACTCTACCTGCTTACTTTTCTTCTGAAGAAATGTCTTATGTCCATGTTATTAGGTACTTGTACCTTTCACTATTGCCGGCTACATACTACAACGATTGCAGCCCCTTCTACACCAAACCGTACACGCGTGTCGCGAGCTGGGCCAACTGACAGATTTCCCACGCGCGTGTCGCGAGCTGGGCCAACTGACACGACTTCCCACTCGCGTGTCGCGAGCTGGGCCAACTGACACGATTTCCCACGCGCGTGTCGCGAGCTGGGTCAACTGACACGATTTCCCACGCGCGTGTCGCGAGCTGGGCCAACTGACACGACTTCCCACTCGCGTGTCGCGAGCTGGGCCAACTGACACGATTTCCCACGCGCGTGTCGCGAGCTGGGCCAACTGACACGATTTCCCACGCGCGTGTCGCGAGCTGGGCCAACTGACACGACTTCCCACTCGCGTGTCGCGAGCTGGGCCAACTGACACGATTTCCCACGCGCGTGTCGCGAGCTGGGCCAACTGACACGACTTCCCACTCGCGTGTCGCGAGCTGGGACAACTGACACGACTTCCCACTCGCGTGTTGCGAGCTGGGCCAACTGACACGATTTCCCACGCGCGTGTCGCGAGCTGGGCCAACTGACACGACTTCCCACTCGCGTGTCGCGAGCTGGGCCAACTGACACGACTTCCCACTCGCGTGTCGCGAGCTGGGCCAACTGACACGACTTCCCACTCGCGTGTCGCGAGCTGGGCCAACTGACACGACTTCCCACTCGCGTGTCGCGAGCTGGGCCAACTGACACGACTTCCCACTCGCGTGTCGCGGGCTGGAAGCTCACGTGCATTACGACTCGTTTTTGTTTTAAATAAGATATTTTAACCTGCCATTGGCAGAGGGGGATGAAGGGGGTGTTAAACGCTCCCCCCTCCCTGGGGAACTTTCGCAATAGCTCAAAAACCAATAGCTCTACCAACGTGAAACTTGAGATACCGTCTCCTACATACATTTTTCATCTTTTGGGCAAAAAAGAAGCAATTTCGTCGTTTTTTTCTTCTTCAAATCGGTCTGTTAAACACATATCGAAACTGGAGAGGGGTCCACACTCCACAGTCAACAGGGAACATGTTTATTATTGGAGGAATCCTGAATACATGTAGCCGAAATAATACTTATGATAAATGCATTGGTAATTCATTTGCATCTGTGGTCGGGTCCCATGTCTGTTTGGTTTATTACTTTTCAAGTTGCAAGTTAGCGAAATGAAGAAAAACCGTGCATGGAAGGGACAAACAACAACGGGAGAAATCAGAAGTGGTGCACAGCTGCTTCGCTCGCTACCAAATAACAATCACATGAATCGCCTCGATAGGAGGGGATTGTACTCCCCCTATCTTAAGATAGGGAGCCCTGACCCCCCCCCCCCCCCGCTGGCGCCGTCCCTGGCAATGTCATTACATTTGATTGAGCTTCAACATGGACAAAATTGGCGACACATGAAGGAAAATATCTTCACGGAGTACACTTTTTTTCCAGCGAAAGGTTGCTGGGGTACTGTACCCCGCTATCTGAAGATAGGGGAGGGGGGGGGGGGCGTCCCCCGACCCCCCCCCCCCCACGGTGGCGCCGCCCTGTATGTTCGGACTCCTCATTTCCAGGCCGAGGAGAATCGGAGCAAAATTGCGGACCTGGAGGAAACGGTGGCCTGCATTACCAAGCAAAAGGCCACGGTTGAAGACAATCACGCAAAGCAAGTGGAAGCCCTAAATAAGACCATTAAAGAAGCAGAGGAGTCCGTTCGAAGTAATTTTCACCGGCCCGAACCATGCTAACTCCGGTTATTGTGATTGATAGGGATCATATAGTAGTACAAAATGATTTTCATAACATTATTTCATATATACGACCATTGCCCCATACAATCTTGTTGCCCTGTTAACTTGCACTCGGTTACCATTGAGTCACTCCACAGTCAAACTGACCCCTGCTCCCTGTCACCGGCAGTGAGCTATCAGCCGTCCCTCCCACGCTCCGTACGTAACACTGTCTGTCCGTGTATGTGTTGGTACCCGTCAGTGGCCTGTAGCAGTCAGGAGCAGCTGGTGGCCGCCTCTATGTAGCAATGTCTGTGTTGGTACCCGTCAGTGGCCTGTAGCAGTCAGGAGCAGCTGGTGGCCGCCTCTATGTAGCAATGTCTGTGTTGGTACCCGTCAGTGGCCTGTAGCAGTCAGGAGCAGCTGGTGGCCGCCTCTATGTAGCAATGTCTGTGTTGGTACCCGTCAGTGGTCTGTAGTAGTCAGGAGCAGCTGGTGGCCGCCTCTATGTAGCAATGTCTGTGTTGGTACCCGTCAGTGGTCTGTAGTAGTCAGCAGCAGCTGGTGGCCGCCTCTATGTATCAATGTCTGTGTTGGTACCCGTCAGTGGCCTGTAGCAGTCAGGAGCAGCTGGTGGCCGCCTCTATGTAGCAATGTCTGTGTTGGTACCCGTCAGCGGCCTGTAGCAGTCAGGAGCAGCTGGTGGCCGCCTCTATGTAGCAATGTCTGTGTTGGTACCCGTCAGTGGCCTGTAGCAGTCAGGAGCAGCTGGTGGCCGTCTCTATGTAGCAATGTCTGTGTTGGTACCCGTCAGTGGCCTGTAGCAGTCAGCAGCAGCTGGTGGCCGCCTCTATGTAGCAATGTCTGTGTTGGTACCCGTCAGTGGCCTGTAGCAGTCAGCAGCAGCTGGTGGCCGCCTCTATGTAGCAATGTCTGTGTTGGTACCCGTCAGTGGCCTGTAGCAGTCAGGAGCAGCTGGTGGCCGTCTCTATGTAGCAATGTCTGTGTTGGTACCCGTCAGTGGCCTGTAGCAGTCAGGAGCAGCTGGTGGCCGCCTCTATGTAGCAATGTCTGTGTTGGTACCCGTCAGTGGTCTGTAGCAGTCAGCAGCAGCTGGTGGCCGTCTCTATGTAGCAATGTCTGTGTTGGTACCCGTCAGTGGCCTGTAGCAGTCAGGAGCAGCTGGTGGCCGCCTCTATGTAGCAATGTCTGTGTTGGTACTCGTCAGTGGTCTGTAGCAGTCAGGAGCAGCTGGTGGCCGCCTCTATGCAGCAATGTCTGCCCTGGTACCCGTCAGTGGCCTGTAGCAGTCAGGAGCAGCTGGTGGCCGCCTCTATGTAGCAATGTCTGTGTTGGTACCCGTCAGCGGCCTGTAGCAGTCAGGAGCAGCTGGTGGCCGCCTCTATGTAGCAATGTCTGTGTTGGTACCCGTCAGCGGCCTGTAGCAGTCAGGAACAGCTGGTGGCCGCCTCTATGTAGCAATGTCTGTGTTGGTACCCGTCAGTGGCCTGTAGCAGTCAGGAGCAGCTGGTGGCCGCCTCTATGTAGCAATGTCTGTGTTGGTACCCGTCAGTAGCCTGTAGCAGTCAGGAGCAGCTGGTGGCCGCCTCTATGTAGCAATGTCTGTGTTGGTACCCGTCAGTGGTCTGTAGTAGTCAGCAGCAGCTGGTGGCCGCCTCTATGTAGCAATGTCTGTGTTGGTACCCGTCAGTAGCCTGTAGCAGTCAGGAGCAGCTGGTGGCCGCCTCTATGTAGCAATGTCTGTGTTGGTACCCGTCAGTGGCCTGTAGCAGTCAGCAGCAGCTGGTGGCCGCCTCTATGTAGCAATGTTTGTGTTGGTACCCGTCAGTGGCCTGTAGCAGTCAGGAGCAGCTGCTGGCCGCCTCTATGTAGCAATGTTTGTGTTGGTACCCGTCAGTGGCCTGTAGCAGTCAGCAGCAGCTGGTGGCCGCCTCTATGTAGCAATGTCTGTGTTGGTACCCGTCAGCGGCCTGTAGTAGTCAGGAGCAGCTGGTGGCCGCCTCTATGTAGCAATGTCTGTGTTGGTACCCGTC
This sequence comes from Chirona hameri, assembly GCA_036785665.1. Lineage (NCBI taxonomy): Eukaryota > Metazoa > Arthropoda > Thecostraca > Balanomorpha > Balanidae > Chirona > Chirona hameri. The sequence goes on from JAXIVJ010004539.1 coordinate 37,272, forward strand.
AGTGGCCTTTAGCAGTCAGGAGCAGCTGGTGGCCGCCTCTATGTAGCAATGTCTGTGTTGGTACCCGTCAGTGGTCTGTAGCAGCCAGGAGTAGCTGGTGGCCGCCTCTATGTAGCAATGTCTGTGTTGGTACCCGTCAGTGGCCTGTAGCAGTCAGGAGCAGCTGGTGGCCGCCTCTATGTAGCAATGTCTGTGTTGGTACCCGTCAGTGGTCTGCAGCAGTCAGCAG
>JAXIVJ010004539.1:40000-81995 GCA_036785665.1 Chirona hameri
TTTCAGTTGAATGCATGGGCTCTTCAGGGCTATTTTATGTGACAGATATGCTGTTTTTTTCTTTCTCTCAATGATTTCCCTTTGTATGCGGGCCTTGCAGATATGATGGATGATAAGGCTCTGCTCCCTATCAGCAGCGATGATGCATTCTACCGCTAGGAGTTTTCTCTCTAATTTGGTGTGATACCTCCTTTGGGCTTCTTCTCTATTATCTTTAACCCTCGCCCGGGTAGGGGGTGGGTGCCACCCCTCGATTTTTCTAGAATAACTCGCGTAGTTTCCAACCGATTTCGATAAAACTTTCAGTATCCTACTTTTGAAAAATTTCCCACATACTCTGAAAATGTTGAATTTTAATCCACATGCTCCGTGACCTATGACCTGTTTTTCAAGGTCATGTCAGGCGCAACTGGAGTCTCGCAGTATCGATGCTTGTAACTTCTGCAGTTTTCGAGTGTTTGTTGTTCAGGAGCATATGCACAGGTGTTTCCAGGTGACAGTTGTGGTTTCCACTGAGATTGTGACCTCGATTGACCTTTTCAGAGGTCAACTGAGGTCATTGACCTCAGATGACTTTTTGGGGCTTCTGGTGGTTTCTAGGACATTTTGTGACGCTGATTTCAAATTTGGGATCAATTTTACATAATTACATGTTCCTTTGAGGTCATGTGCTTCCACAGGTCAACCGAGGTCATTGACCAAAGATGACCTAACATGACCTTTTTGGAATTTGGCAGGTTTTAGGACATTTTGTGACGCTGATTACGAATTTGGCACCCATTAAGCATTATGATATGCTCATTCACGATTCTAGCTCGATAAAATTAAATTTATGCGCATTTTCAATTTTGATGACATTTGGGTGATTGACATGACCTCAGAGGTCACCTAATAACCCAAAACCTTAAAATAGGGTATCAGCGGCTTTCTCTCGTCACAAGCAACACGCTCGTCTTTGAATCGAAGCTCTAGCTCAATTAGGGGCGAAACGCTAAGGGGGGGGGGGGGGGGGTCGTACCCCCCCCCCCCCCCCCTCCCCCTACCCGAACACGTAGTGATTTTGCCCTACCCGGGCGAGGGTTAAGAGTTTCATACATTCAAGGAGCATATGCTCTAATGTTTCAATACCATCGAGACAAGGTGGACAGGTGCTATTTTGATTTATGTGTCTCCTGACCATTCCTGTGGACACCCATGAATGTCCTGTTAGTAAAATTATTTTTGTTAGTGTGGCTTGACTGACAATTGTGCTGTATTTCCTAGATGGCCAGAATGCATTTGGTGCTTCATACTTGTTCTTTTGCGGCAACATTGCCTGCCATCTTGTTTGACATATACTCTATAGTACTCTTGGTTTCCTTGTTCATGCTGTGATTCACGGCCATGCAAACTATCTTGTTTCAAGATCTCTGGCCGCCTCTATGTCTATATATGTTAACTGCTCGATTCATGAGTCGCGACTCAATCAGAGTGAATCGTATACAAGTCTGTAGGTCGGTTGAGTTCACTGATTCAGTGTTGGACGTCAGTTGCCAAGGCATTGTTTTGAGCCAAATTGCTTACGACAATGTCACTTGGGTACAAAGGATAACAGAAAGGGAATATATCTTGTTTCTGCAATAAAAGCAATAGCACCATTTAGGCATCGGAAATCATGAAAGGTGGAACTTCGTTTTACATCTTACGCAATATGCAACGAACGCTGAGGGTAACAAATGTTTCCTTTGTTGTAGATACGTAATTCATATGTTTTTTTTGTCAATGTGTTATTTTGGGGGGTAATTATTAAAAACGTAAAGTTCTTAGCTGGTAAATGTCGCTTTTATCATCTTTCTCAGCTACATGACAGCAAGGCGCGGACTCCACAGCTGCAGAAAGACCTGACTGAAAAGTCAAAACAAGTTGAAACACAAGCCACGACTATAGCCAGGAGGGACGACATCATCAAAGTATCAGGCATCGTAGCATTTCACACTGTTCAATTAAACTAAAAGAATATGTGCATACTGGTACCTTGTAAGGAGTTGTATACAAACTCTTTGGGACATACTTTCGTAATAAAGAAAACGTAGATTTATGTATTATATCGTGTTAACCAGCTACCCAACAGAAGGGCTACTAGCACCCAGCAAAAGAGTGATCTGCTGGCGATGGAATTCGAGCCTGACTTGGGGAATGCCTTGGTGCTCGCTGTGTGTCGGCGCGACCTTGGAAACTTATAATCCTCTGCTGCTCCGCTCCTGAATTCACGTCCTCCGAACTAATGCTGTGATATGATTCACGTTAATGTCTGCGCAGTGGCAATGTACAGAAACCCCAAAATGGCGTGCCCGGTTCTAAACCAAGCTTGCTTCCTTGTGTCAGCCCGGTTTGGACTTTTCTCATCTATGCAACTCTTACCTCCTCTGACGTCACCAACAGCGTCAGAAGGTGAAGCTGGAGATCGTAGCAAAGGACCTGAACAAACTGAAGTCCGTCTTTTCCGACTCCGACCTGCCCGGACTCTGCGAGTGTAATGAGGTAACCACTAACCCGCCTCGGCCGTTCTGACGTCTGCAACAACTGTGTATGGGTGATACTATACTTGCGACACAGACAAGCAAGTTATTAGCGACAGTTCATGCTTCGCTCCACCAGGCATGCACATTACATTGGTTTTCTGGGAAGGAGTTCTCGCCAGACGGCATGGCTGCGTTCGGCAGACCACTCGTCAGCAGACGCGTCTCATCGTCTGGGTTGGGCGGAGGCAGGGGGCGATCGCCAGACGTGGCTGCAGACGCGTCTCATCGTCTGGGTTGGACTGTGGCAGGGGGCGATCGGCAGACCACTCGTCAGCAGACGCGTCTCATCGTCTGGGTTGGACTGTGGCAGGGGGCGATCGGCAGACGACATGGCTGCGATCGGCAGACCACTCGTCAGCAGACGCGTCTCATCGTCTGGGTTGGACTGTGGCAGGGGGCGATCGGCAGACCACTCGTCAGCAGACATCTGACCATGCTGTTTACCTGACCATGTTGTGTGTGATCGTCTGTGTTGGGCGGTGGCAGGGTGCGATCGGCAGACCACTCGTCAGCAGACATCTGACCATGCTGTTTACCTGACCATGTTGTGTGTGATCGTCTGTGTTGGGCGGTGGCAGGGGGCGATCGGCAGACCACTCGTCAGCAGACATCTGACCATGCTGTTTACCTGACCATGTTGTGTGTGATCGTCTGTGTTGGGCGGTGGCAGGGGGCGATCGGCAGACCACTCGTCAGCAGACATCTGACCATGCTGTTTACCTGACCATGTTGTGTGTGATCGTCTGTGTTGGGCGGTGGCAGGGGGCGATCGGTGGCAGCATGCGGGACCTGCGAGCGCTGAGAGGAGGCCGGCCGCCACCCGCCTGCCCCGCCAAACAGCTGCGAGCTACCACCGCTCAGCTGAAGAAACGGCTGGAGACCGCTCAAGGTATGTGGGGCGATTCGGCGACGAGGTGCAGTGTGCCTTTGTGCGCTGGCTGTACAGGGCCCGTCCGTTCCGTCGGCCAGGTCCAGCCCAGTTCTGTTTGATCCGTCAGTCCGTCCCGAGTTTGTACATAATGAACAGTCTCCCGTCTCATCCGCCAGTTCCGCGTTCCCGTCCCGAGCATGTCTGGTTCGTCAGCCCCCCGTTCCCATGTGACCCACCCCGTCCCGTTGCTGTCCTGTCCCGGTCCTGACTAGCCCGGTCTTACTATCCCGACATGTCGGGCTGCGCCGGGCCGCCGCGCAGACCGCACGAAGGAGCTGGAGACCAACCTGGACGATATCCGACGGAAGCTGCCGCAGATGTCCGCAGAGGCCGACCGCGCCTATATAGAGCTGCAGGTGAGGGCTGACCGCGTCTATATAGAGCTGCAGGTGAGGGCTGACCGCGTCTATATAGAGCTGCAGGTGAGAGCTGACCGCGTCTATATAGACCTGCAGGTGAGGGCTGACCGCGTCTATATAGAGCTGCAGGTGAGGGCTGACCGCGTCTTTATATAGCTGCAGGTGAGGGCTGACCGCGTCTATATAGAGCTGAAGGTGAGGGCTGACCGCGTCTTTATATAGCTGCAGGTTATATAGAGCTGCAGGTGAGGGCTGACCGCGTCTATATAGAGCTGCAGGTGAGGGCTGACCGCGTCTATATAGAGCTGCAGGTGAGGGCTGACCGCGCCTTGATATAGCTGCAGGTGAGGGCTGACCGCGTCTATATAGAGCTGCAGGTGAGGGCTGACCGCGCCTTGATATAGCTGCAGGTGAGGGCTGACCGCGTCTATATAGAGCTGCAGGTGAGGGCTGACCGCGTCTATATAGAGCTGCAGGTGAGGGCTGACCGCGTCTATATAGAGCTGCAGGTGAGGGCTGACCGCGTCTTTATATAGCTGCAGGTGAGGGCTGACCGCGTCTATATAGAGCTGCAGGTGAGGGCTGACCGAGTCTATATAGAGCTGCAGGTGAGGGCTGACCGCGTCTATATAGAGCTGCAGGTGAGGGCCGACCGCGTCTATATAGAGCTGCAGGTGAGGGCTGACCGCGCCTTGATATAGCTGCAGGTGAGGGCTGACCGCGTCTATATAGAGCTGCAGGTGAGGGCTGACCGCATTTATATAGAGCTGCAGGTGAGGGCTGACCGCGTCTTTATATAGCTGCAGGTGAGGGCTGACCGCGTCTATATAGAGCTGCAGGTGAGGGCTGACCGCGTCTATATAGAGCTGCAGGTGAGGGCTGACCGCGTCTATATAGAGCTGCAGGTGAGGGCTGACCGCGTCTATATAGAGCTGCAGGTGAGGGCTGACCGAGTCTATATAGAGCTGCAGGTGAGGGCCGACCGCGTCTATATAGAGCTGCAGGTGAGGGCTGACCGCGCCTTGATATAGCTGCAGGTGAGGGCTGACCGCATTTATATAGAGCTGCAGGTGAGGGCTGACCGCGCCTTGATATAGCTGCAGGTGAGGGCTGACCGCGCCTTGATATAGCTGCAGGTGAGGGCTGACCGCGTCTATATAGAGCTGAAGGTGAGGGCTGACCGCGTCTATATAGAGCTGCAGGTGAGGGATGACCGCATTTATATAGAGCTGCAGGTGAGGGCTGACCGCGCCTTGATATAGCTGCAGGTGAGGGCTGACCGCGCCTTGATATAGCTGCAGGTGAGGGCTGACCGCGTCTATATAGAGCTGAAGGTGAGGGTTGACCGCGTCTATATAGAGCTGCAGGTGAGGGCTGACCGCGTCTATATAGAGCTGCAGGTGAGGGCTGACCGAGTCTATATAGAGCTGCAGGTGAGGGCTGACCGAGTCTATATAGAGCTGCAGGTGAGGGCTGACCGCGTCTATATAGAGCTGCAGGTGAGGGCTGACCGAGTCTATATAGAGCTGCAGGTGAGGGCTGACCGCGCCTTGATATAGCTGCAGGTGAGGGCTGACCGCGTCTATATAGAGCTGCAGGTGAGGGCTGACCGCATTCATATAGAGCTGCAGGTGAGGGCTGACCGCGTCTATGTTGGGCCGCGGGCGAGAACTCAATCCATGTCTCTATTGAGTATTGAGCCCCAGGCAAAGGCGAAATGATCTACGTCTTTATGAAGCAGCAGTTGAGGGCTTTGATCGCGGTTACATGAACTACAGATGCGTGCTCGTCCATCTCTCGCTTCAGTGTGACACTTTAATCTCCCCTGCGCCGTCTATATCGCGCTGTATCTATACCGGCTCGTCCATCTCTCGCTTCAGTGTGACACTTTAATCTCCCCTGCGCCGTCTGTACCGCGCTGTATCTATACCGGCTCGTCCATCTCTCGCTTCAGTGTGACACTTTAATCTCCCCTGCGCCGTCTGTACCGCGCTGTATCTATACCGGCCCGTCCATCTCTCGCTTCAGTGTGACACTTTAATCTCCTCTGCGTCGTCTATACCGGCCCGTCCATCTCTCGCTTCAGTGTGACACTTTAATCTCCCCTGCGTCGTCTATACCGCGCTGTATCTATACCGGCTCGTCCATCTCTCGCTTCAGTGTGACACTTTAATCTCCCCTGCGTCGTCTGTACCGGCCCGTCCATCTCTCGCTTCAGTGTGACACTTTAATCTCCCCTGCGCCGTCTATACCGCGCTGTATCTATACCGGCTCGTCCATCTCTCGCTTCAGTGTGACACTTTAATCTCCCCTGCGCCGTCTATACCGCGCTGTATCTATACCGGCTCGTCCATCTCTCGCTTCAGTGTGACACTTTAATCTCCCCTGCGCCGTCTGTACCGCGCTGTATCTATACCGGCTCGTCCATCTCTCGCTTCAGTGTGACACTTTAATCTCCCCTGCGCCGTCTATACCGCGCTGTATCTATACCGGCTCGTCCATCTCTCGCTTCAGTGTGACACTTTAATCTCCCCTGCGCCGTCTATACCGCGCTGTATCTATATCGGCTCGTCCATCTCTCGCTTCAGTGTGACACTTTAATCTCCCCTGCGCCGTCTATACCGCGCTGTATCTATACCGGCCCGTCCATCTCTCGCTTCAGTGTGACACTTTAATCTCCCCTGCGCCGTCTATACCGGCCCGTCCATCTCTCGCTTCAGTGTGACACTTTAATCTCCCCTGCGCCGTCTATACCGGCCCGTCCATCTCTCGCTTCAGTGTGACACTTCAATCTCCCCGGCGTCGTCTATACCGCGCTGTATCTATACCGGCTCGTCCATCTCTCGCTTCAGTGTGACACTTTAATCTCCCCTGCGTCGTCTATACCGCGCTGTATCTATACCGGCTCGTCCATCTCTCGCTTCAGTGTGACACTTTAATCTCCCCTGCGCCGTCTATACCGCGCTGTATCTATACCGGCCCGTCCATCTCTCGCTTCAGTGTGACACTTTAATCTCCCCTGCGCCGTCTATACCGGCCCGTCCATCTCTCGCTTCAGTGTGACACTTTAATCTCCTCTGCGTCGTCTATACCGGCCCGTCCATCTCTCGCTTCAGTGTGACACTTTAATCTCCCCTGCGTCGTCTATACCGCGCTGTATCTATACCGGCTCGTCCATCTCTCGCTTCAGTGTGACACCTTAATCTCCCCTGCGCCGTCTATACCGCGCTGTATCTATACCAGCCCGTCCATCTCTCGCTTCAGTGTGACACTTTAATCTCCCCTGCGCCGTCTATACCGCGCTGTATCTATACCGCCTCGTCCATCTCTCGCTTCAGTGTGACACTTTAATCTCCCCTGCGCCGTCTATACCGCGCTGTATCTATACCGGCCCGTCCATCTCTCGCTTCAGTGTGACACTTTAATCTCCCCTGCGCCGTCTATACCGCGCTGTAACTATACCGGCTCGTCCATCTCTTGCTTCAGTGTGACACTTTAATCTCCCCTGCGCCGTCTATACCGCGCTGTATCTATACCGGCCCGTCCATCTCTCGCTTCAGTGTGACACTTTAATCTCCCCTGTGCCGTCTATACCGCGCTGTATCTATACCGCCTCGTCCATCTCTCGCTTCAGTGTGACACTTTAATCTCCCCTGCGCCGTCTATACCGCGCTGTATCTATACCGGCTCGTCCATCTCTCGCTTCAGTGTGACACTTTAATCTCCCCTGCGCCGTCTATACCGCGCTGTATCTATACCGGCCCGTCCATCTCTCGCTTCAGTGTGACACTTTAATCTCCCCTGCGCCGTCTATACCGCGCTGTATCTATACCGGCCCGTCCATCTCTCGCTTCAGTGTGACACTTTAATCTCCCCTGCGTCGTCTATACCGCGCTGTATCTATACCGGCCCGTCCATCTCTCGCTTCAGTGTGACACTTTAATCTCCCCTGTGCCGTCTATACCGCGCTGTATCTATACCGCCTCGTCCATCTCTCGCTTCAGTGTGACACTTTAATCTCCCCTGCGCCGTCTATATCGCGCTGCGTTGAATGATTGCTCTCCAATCGCACACGACGATCTTCTGAGAAGAAAAAAAATGATGTACGCATTTGACAGCTGCTCTGTCAGTAAATCGGTCTCAATGATGGCGCATCAATGAACTCCATGGCGTAATCGACAGCAGTTGTCGGAGTTGACGTGTCAGCGACTGCCTGTGTAATTACTATGTCCGTGCGAGCGTATTTATCCGGCCTGTCCCCTCGACCTGTACTGACCGGAGCTCTCCGACTCCTGCCGTCTCCTTCTGATGTCCCCCATGCCGACCGCCAGGCGAAGCTGCAGGAGCAGCAGGCGGCGGCGACGCAGGCGCAGGCGCAGCAGCGGGAGCAGCAGAAGCGGAGTCAGCAGCTGGTGCTGAAGTTGGCAGCCGAGACTCGCCGGCTGAAGGACGGCGAGCAGCTGGTGCAGCGGCTCAGACAGGAAAACAGGTCGGTCCAGTCAGATCCTCTATCGTCTCGCAGGTAAAGCTCAATCTGAAGAACGGCGAGCAGCTGGTACAGCGGCTCAGACGGGAAAACAGGTCGGTCCAGTCAGATCCTCTATCGTCTCGCAGGTAAAGCTCAATCTGAAGAACGGCGAGCAGCTGGTACAGCGGCTCAGACGGGAAAACAGGTCGGTCCAGTCAGATCCTCTATCGTCTCGCAGGTAAAGGTCGGTCCAGTCAGATCCTCTGTCGTCTCGCAGGTAAAGCTCAATTTGCGATGCATGACTCGTATGAAACTGAACTGTGGCGCGACTGATGTTAGCTAGAGCGAACCCAAAATACGTTTCTTCTTGACTATATCTTAAAGGAAATAATGATCTTTCCCCACAAAAATGGAGTTATCACTTGAAATCGACAGACGAGACCAAAATATTTGGTAAATTGATCACATTTTGCATATAAACATTCCTACTGAAATATATTTCAAGTTAAAGTTGATAAGCGATTCACGCTTATAATGGTCGGTACTCTCAAGTACTTGGTAACGAATTTCGGTGTTCACCAAAATCCGGTATTGCTTTTTGACGAAATGGTATGGAAAATATGCCTTTCACTCTGTTTATCGTGATTATGTGCCCTACTGCCCATACAAATCAACAAACATTGAATACAAAAGCAACCAAATTAGCAGTTAACTTACGCACCCAACGACGGCTTAGTTAGTGGTTGCGACCCTCAATTTTTTTTTAATTGGTTCATGTATTTTCAACATTAGGAGTTTTGTTTTGTTTTGTCTCTGGCTGTGTAGTGTATATAACACTATGATTTAGCTTATCATGAAAAATAACAATTTTCCCCAACAAAATCAACAAACATTGGAAAAACTGGCAATTAAATCAGAAGTTCATTTATGCACCCAACGGCGATCTATTTAGTGTCGGCCATGTGTTTCATTGACCAATGAGGGACGTTGTCACGCTTCTTGGCGCGCTTACTTCATTTCTGGCCCTATGACTTGTTTACAAATCAACATTCAAATCAGATATAGTGATGGATCGTACTGTTCGTCACCATATGCAAGTACATATTTTTAATTTCCCAAAATGTAATTTTCGAAATAGAAAAAGTTGTTATTTCACTTTTAAATTGAGATGCGATCAATTTGATACCATACATGTGTAATAAAATAATGCAAATCAATACATCAAAAATCATTATTTTCCTTTAATGGAAACCGCAGCACCCACAGGTTATGTTTAACTCTGTGATTTAATTATCATTACGTCCCGTCGCTCTTTCATATCCATAAATATGTCCGAAGATAACATTATTGCATACATGGCTTCAACCAGAGACTTCTCGGCCACTAGGCAACGCTTTAACCGCGGCGGCGGCTGGGCAGGTCGCTTACCACGTGTAGGGTTTGTACTGCTCTGCTGACGGAGCGGGGTCTGTACTGGGCAGGTCGCTTACCACGTGTAGGGTTTGTACTGCTCTGCTGATGGAGCGGGGTCTGTACTGGACAGGTCGCTTACTACGTGTAGGGTTTGTACTGCTCTGCTGATGGAGCGCTTACTACGTGTAGGGTTTGTACTGCTCTGCTGACGGAGCGGGATCTGTACTGAGCAGGTCGCTTACCACGTGTAGGGTTTGTACTGCTCTGCTGATGGAGCGCTTACTACGTGTAGGGTTTGTACTGCTCTGCTGACGGAGCGGGGTCTGTACTGGGCAGGTCGCTTACCACGTGTAGGGTTTGTACTGCTCTGCTGCCGGAGCGGAGTCTGTACTGGGCAGGTCGCTTACTACGTGTAGGGTTTGTACTGCTCTGCTGACGGAGCGGGGTCTGTACTGGACAGGTCGCTTACCACGTGTAGGGTTTGTACTGTTCTGCTGATGGAGCGCTTACTACGTGTAGGGTTTGTACTGCTCTGCTGACGGAGCGGGGTCTGTACTGGGCAGGTCGCTTACCACGTGTAGGGTTTGTACTGCTCTGCTGATGGAGCGCTTACTACGTGTAGGGTTTGTACTGCTCTGCTGACGGAGCGGGATCTGTACTGAACAGGTCGCTTACTACGTGTAGGGTTTGTACTGCTCTGCTGACGGAGCGGGGTCTGTACTGGACAGGTCGCTTACTGCGTGTAGGGTTTGTACTGCTCTGCTGATGGAGCGCTTACCAGGTGTAGAGCTTGTACTGCTCTGCTGACGGAGCGGGGTCTGTACTGGACAGGTCGCTTACTACGTGTAGGGTTTGTACTGCTCTGCTGATGGAGCGGGGTCTGTACTGGACAGGTCGCTTACTACGTGTAGGGTTTGTACTGCTCTGCTGACGGAGCGGGGTCTGTACTGGACAGGTCGCTTACTACGTGTAGGGTTTGTACTGCTCTGCTGACGGAGCGGGGTCTGTAATGGACAGGTCGCTTACTACGTGTAGGGTTTGTACTGCTCTGCTGATGGAGCGGAGTCTGTACTGGGCAGGTCGCTTACTACGTGTAGGGTTTGTACTGCTCTGCTGACGGAGCGGGGTCTGTACTGGACAGGTCGCTTACCACGTGTAGGGTTTGTACTGTTCTGCTGATGGAGCGCTTACTACGTGTAGGGTTTGTACTGCTCTGCTGACGGAGCGGGGTCTGTACTGGGCAGGTCGCTTACCACGTGTAGGGTTTGTACTGCTCTGCTGACGGAGCGGGATCTGTACTGGACAGGTCGCTTACCACGTGTAGGGTTTGTACTGCTCTGCTGACGGAGCGGGGTCTGTACTGGGCAGGTCGCTTACTACGTGTAGGGTTTGTACTGCTCTGCTGACGGAGCGGGATCTGTACTGGGCAGGTCGCTTACCACGTGTAGGGTTTGTACTGCTCTGCTGATGGAGCGGGGTCTGCACTGGGCAGGTCGCTTACTACGTGTAGGGTTTGTACTGCTCTGCTGACGGAGCGGGGTCTGTACTGGACAGGTCGCTTACTGCGTGTAGGGTTTGTACTGCTCTGCTGACGGAGCGGGGTCTGTACTGGACAGGTCGCTTACTACGTGTAGGGTTTGTACTGCTCTGCTGATGGAGCGCTTACTACGTGTAGGGTTTGTACTGCTCTGCTGACGGAGCGGGGTCTGTACTGGGCAGGTCGCTTACCACGTGTAGGGTTTGTACTGCTCTGCTGATGGAGCGCTTACTACGTGTAGGGTTTGTACTGCTCTGCTGATGGAGCGGGGTCTGTACTGGGCAGGTCGCTTACCACGTGTAGGGTTTGTACTGCTCTGCTGATGGAGCGCTTACTACGTGTAGGGTTTGTACTGCTCTGCTGATGGAGCGGGGTCTGTACTGGGCAGGTCGCTTACCACGTGTAGGGTTTGTACTGCTCTGCTGATGGAGCGCTTACCACGTGTAGGGTTTGTACTGCTCTGCTGATGGAGCGCTTACTACGTGTAGGGTTTGTACTGCTCTGCTGACGGAGCGGGGTCTGTACTGGGCAGGTCGCTTACCACGTGTAGGGTTTGTACTGCTCTGCTGATGGAGCGCTTACTGCGTGTAGGGTTTGTACTGCTCTGCTGACGGAGCGGGGTCTGTACTGGACAGGTCGCTTACTACGTGTAGGGTTTGTACTGCTCTGCTGACGGAGCGGAGTCTGTACTGGGCAGGTCGCTTACTGCGTGTAGGGTTTGTGCTGCTCTGCTGATGGAGCGCTTACCACGTGTAGAGTTTGTACTGCTCTGCTGACGGAGCGGGGTCTGTAATGGGCAGGTCGCTTACTACGTGTAGGGTTTGTACTGCTCTGCTGATGGAGCGGGGTCTGTACAGGACAGGTCGCTTACTACGTGTAGGGTTTGTACTGCTCTGCTGATGGAGCGGGGTCTGTACAGGACAGGTCGCTTACTACGTGTAGGGTTTGTACTGCTCTGCTGATGGAGCGGGATCTGTACTGGACAGGTCGCTTACTGCGTGTAGGGTTTGTACTGCTCCGCTGATGGAGCGGGGTCTGTACTGGACAGGTCGCTTACCACGTGTAGGGTTTGTACTGCTCTGCTGACGGAGCGGGGTCTGTACTGGGCAGGTCGCTTACCACGTGTAGGGTTTGTACTGCTCTGCTGACGTAGCGGGGTCTGTACTGAGCAGGTCGCTTACCACGTGTAGGGTTTGTACTGCTCTGCTGATGGAGCGCTTACTACGTGAAGGGTTTGTACTGCTCTGCTGACGGAGCGGGATCTGTACTGGACAGGCCGCTTACCACGTGTAGGGTTTGTACTGCTCTGCTGACGGAGCGGGGTCTGTACTGGGCAGGTCGCTTACTACGTGTAGGGTTTGTACTGCTCTGCTGACGGAGCGGGATCTGTACTGGGCAGGTCGCTTACCACGTGTAGGGTTTGTACTGCTCTGCTGATGGAGCGGGGTCTGTACTGGGCAGTTCGCTTACTACGTGTAGGATTTGTACTGCTCTGCTGATGGAGCGCTTACTACGTGTAGGGTTTGTACTGCTCTGCTGACGGAGCGGGATCTGTACTGGGCAGGACGCTTACTGCGTGTAGGGTTTGTACTGCTCTGCTGACGGAGCGGGTCTGTACTGGACAGGTCGCTTACTACGTGTAAGGTTTGTACTGCTCTGCTGATGGAGCGCTTACTACGTGTAGGGTTTGTACTGCTCTGCTGACGGAGCGGGATCTGTACTTGGCAGGTCGCTTACTGCGTGTAGGGTTTGTACTGCTCTGCTGACGGAGCGGGGTCTGTACTGGACAGGTCGCTTACTACGTGTAGGGTTTGTACTGCTCTGCTGACGGAGCGGGGTCTGTACTGGGCAGGTCGCTTACCACGTGTAGGGTTTGTACTGCTCTGCTGACGGAGCGGGGTCTGTACTGGACAGGTCGCTTACCACGTGTAGGGTTTGTACTGCTTTGCTGATGGAGCGGGGTCTGTACTGGGCAGGTCGCTTACTACGTGTAGGGTTTGTACTGCTCCGCTGACGGAGCGGGATCTGTACTGGACAGGTCGCTTACTACGTGTAGGGGTTGTACTGCTCTGCTGATGGAGCGGGGTCTGTACTGGACAGGTCGCTTACTACGTGTAGGGTTTGTACTGCTCTGCTGACGGAGCAAGGTCTGTACTGGGCAAGTCGCTTACTACGTGTAGGGTTTGTACTGCTCTGCTGACGGAGCGGGGTCTGTACTGGACAGGTCGCTTACTACGTGGGGTTTGTACTGCTCTGCTGACGGAGCGGGGTCTGTACTGGACAGGTCGCTTACTACGTGTAGGGTTTGTACTGCTCTGCTGACGGAGCGGGGTCTGTACTGGGCAGGTCGCTTACCACGTGTAGGGTTTGTACTGCTCTGCTGATGGAGCGCTTACTACGTGTAGGGTTTGTACTGCTCTGTTGACGGAGCGGGGTCTGTACTGGGCAGGTCGCTTACCACGTGTAGGGTTTGTACTGATCTGCTGATGGAGCGCTTACCACGTGTAGAGTTTGTACTGCTCTGCTGACGGAGCGGGGTCTGTACTGGACGGGTCGCTTACTACGTGTTGGGTTTGTACTGCTCTGCTGACGGAGCGGGGTCTGTACTGGGCAGGTCGCTTACCACGTGTAGGGTTTGTACTGCTCTGCTGATGGAGCGGGGTCTGTACTGGGTAGGTCGGTTACTACGTGTAGGGTTTGTACTGCTCTGCTGACGGAGCGGGATCTGTACTAAGCAGGTCGCTTACCACGTGTAGGGTTTGTACTGCTCTGCTGACGGAGCGCTTACTACGTGTAGGGTTTGTACTGCTCTGCTGACGGAGCGGGGTCTGTACTGGGCAGGTCGCTTACCACGTGTAGGGTTTGTACTGCTCTGCTGATGGAGCGCTTACTACGTGTAGGGCTTGTACTGCTCTGCTGACGGAGCGGGATCTGTACTGGACAGGTCGCTTACTACGTGTAGGGTTTGTACTGCTCTGCGGATGGAGCGGGATCTCTACTGGACAGGTCGCTTACTGCGTGTAGGGTTTGTACTGCTCTGTTGATGTAGCGGGGTCTGTACTGGACAGGTCGCTTACCACGTGTAGGGTTTGTATTGCTCTGCTGACGGAACGGGGTCTGTACTGGGCAGGTCGCTTACCACGTGTAGGGTTTGTACTGCTCTGCTGACGGAGCGGGGTCTGTACTGGGCAGGTCGCTTACCACGTGTAGGGTTTGTACTGCTCTGCTGACGGAGCGGGATCTGTACTGGACAGGTCGCTTACCACGTGTAGGGTTTGTACTGCTCTGCTGACGGAGCGGGGTCTGTACTGGGCAGGTCGCTTACTACGTGTAGGGTTTGTACTGCTCTGCTGACGGAGCGGGATCTGTACTGGGCAGGTCGCTTACCACGTGTAGGGTTTGTACTGCTCTGCTGATGGAGCGGGGTCTGCACTGGGCAGGTCGCTTACTACGTGTAGGGTTTGTACTGCTCTGCTGATGGAGCGCTTACTACGTGTAGGGTTTGTACTGCTCTGCTGACGGAGCGGGTCTGTTCTGGACAGGTCGCTTACTACGTGTAGGGTTTGTACTGCTCTGCTGATGGAGCGCTTACTACGTGTAGGGTTTGTACTGCTCTGCTGACGGAGCGGGGTCTGTACTGGGCAGGTCGCTTACTACGTGTAGGGTTTGTACTGCTCTGCTGACGGAGCGGGGTCTGTACTGGACAGGTCGCTTACTACGTGTAGGGTTTGTACTGCTCTGCTGACGGAGCGGGGTCTGTACTGGACAGGTCGCTTACTACGTGTAGGGTTTGTACTGCTCTGCTGATGGAGCGCTTACTACGTGTAGGGTTTGTACTGCTCTGCTGACGGAGCGGGGTCTGTACTGGGCAGGTCGCTTACTACGTGTAGGGTTTGTACTGCTCTGCTGACGGAGCGGGGTCTGTACTGGACAGGTCGCTTACTACGTGTAGGGTTTGTACTGCTCTGCTGACGGAGCGGGGTCTGTACTGGACAGGTCGCTTACTACGTGTAGGGTTTGTACTGCTCTGCTGATGGAGCGCTTACTACGTGTAGGGTTTGTACTGCTCTGCTGACGGAGCGGGGTCTGTACTGGGCAGGTCGCTTACCACGTGTAGGGTTTGTACTGCTCTGCTGCCGGAGCGGGGTCTGTACTGGGCAGGTCGCTTACTACGTGTAGGGTTTGTACTGCTCTGCTGACGGAGCGGGGTCTGTACTGGACAGGTCGCTTACCACGTGTAGGGTTTGTACTGCTCTGCTGATGGAGCGCTTACTACGTGTAGGGCTTGTACTGCTCTGCTGACGGAGCGGGGTCTGTACTGGGCAGGTCGCTTACCACGTGTAGGTTTTGTACTGCTCTGCTGATGGAGCGCTTACTACGTGTAGGGTTTGTACTGCTCTGCTGACGGAGCGGGGTCTGTACTGGACAGGTCGCTTACTACGTGTAGGGTTTGTACTGCTCTGCTGACGGAGCGGGGTCTGTACTGGGCAGGTCGCTTACTACGTGTAGGGTTTGTACTGCTCTGCTGACGGAGCGGGGTCTGTACTGGACAGGTCGCTTACCACGTGTAGGGTTTGTACTGCTCTGCTGACGGAGCGGGGTCTGTACTGGAAAGGTCGCTTACCACGTGTAGGGTTTGTACTGCTCTGCTGATGGAGCGCTTACTACGTGTAGGGTTTGTACTGCTCTGCTGACGGAGCGGGGTCTGTACTGGACAGGTCGCTTACTACGTGTAGGGTTTGTACTGCTCTGCTGACGGAGCGGGGTCTGTACTGGGCAGGTCGCTTACTGCGTGTAGGGTTTGTACTGCTCTGCTGATGGAGCGCTTACCACGTGTAGAGTTTGTACTGCTCTGCTGACGGAGCGGGGTCTGTACTGGACAGGTCGCTTACTACGTGTAGGGTTTGTACTGCTCTGCTGATGGAGCGGGGTCTGTACAGGACAGGTCGCTTACCACGTGTAGGGTTTGTACTGCTCTGCTGACGGAGCGGGGTCTGTACTGGGCAGGTCGCTTACCACGTGTAGGGTTTGTACTGCTCTGCTGATGGAGCGCTTACTACGTGTAGGGTTTGTACTGCTCTGCTGATGGAGCGGGATCTGTACTGGACAGGTCGCTTACTACGTGTAGGGTTTGTACTGCTCTGCTGCCGGAGCGGGGTCTGTACTGGGCAGGTCGCTTACTACGTGTAGGGTTTGTACTGCTCTGCTGATGGAGCGGGATCTGTACTGGACAGGTCGCTTACTGCGTGTAGGGTTTGTACTGCTCCGCTGATGGAGCGGGGTCTGTACTGGACAGGTCGCTTACCACGTGTAGGGTTTGTACTGCTCTGCTGACGGAGCGGGGTCTGTACTGGGCAGGTCGCTTACCACGTGTAGGGTTTGTACTGCTCTGCTGACGGAGCGGGGTCTGTACTGAGCAGGTCGCTTACCACGTGTAGGGTTTGTACTGCTCTGCTGATGGAGCGCTTACTACGTGAAGGGTTTGTACTGCTCTGCTGACGGAGCGGGATCTGTACTGGACAGGCCGCTTACCACGTGTAGGGTTTGTACTGCTCTGCTGACGGAGCGGGGTCTGTACTGGGCAGGTCGCTTACCACGTGTAGGGTTTGTACTGCTCTGCTGACGGAGCGGGGTCTGTACTGGGCAGGTCGCTTACCACGTGTAGGGTTTGTACTGCTCTGCTGACGGAGCGGGGTCTGTACTGGGCAGGTCGCTTACTACGTGTAGGGTTTGTACTGCTCTGCTGACGGAGCGGGATCTGTACTGGGCAGGTCGCTTACCACGTGTAGGGTTTGTACTGCTCTGCTGATGGAGCGGGGTCTGTACTGGGCAGGTCGCTTACCACGTGTAGGGTTTGTACTGCTCTGCTGATGGAGCGCTTACTACGTGTAGGGTTTGTACTGCTCTGCTGACGGAGCGGGATCTGTACTGGGCAGGTCGCTTACTGCGTGTAGGGTTTGTACTGCTCTGCTGACGGAGCGGGGTCTGTACTGGACAGGTCGCTTACCACGTGTAGGGTTTGTACTGCTCTGCTGATGGAGCGAAATCTGTACTGGACAGGTCGCTTACTACGTGTAGGGTTTGTACTGCTCTGCTGACGGAGCGGGGTCTGTACTGGGCAGGTCGCTTACTACGTGTAGGGTTTGTACTGCTCTGCTGACGGAGCGGGATCTGTACTGGGCAGGTCGCTTACCACGTGTAGGGTTTGTACTGCTCTGCTGATGGAGCGGGGTCTGTACTGGGCAGTTCGCTTACTACGTGTAGGGTTTGTACTGCTCTGCTGATGGAGCGCTTACTACGTGTAGGGTTTGTACTGCTCTGCTGACGGAGCGGGTCTGTACTGGACAGGTCGCTTACTACGTGTAGGGTTTGTACTGCTCTGCTGATGGAGCGCTTACTACGTGTAGGGTTTGTACTGCTCTGCTGACGGAGCGGGATCTGTACTTGGCAGGTCGCTTACTGCGTGTAGGGTTTGTACTGCTCTGCTGACGGAGCGGGGTCTGTACTGGACAGGTCGCTTACTACGTGTAGGGTTTGTACTGCTCCGCTGACGGAGCGGGATCTGTACTGGACAGGTCGCTTACTACGTGTAGGGGTTGTACTGCTCTGCTGACGGAGCAAGGTCTGTACTGGGCAAGTCGCTTACTACGTGTAGGGTTTGTACTGCTCTGCTGACGGAGCGGGGTCTGTACTGGACAGGTCGCTTACTACGTTGGGTTTGTACTGCTCTGCTGACGGAGCGGGATCTGTACTTGGCAGGTCTCTTACTGCGTGTAGGGTTTGTACTGCTCTGCTGACGGAGCGGGGTCTGTACTGGACAGGTCGCTTACTACGTGTAGAGTTTGTACTGCTCTGCTGACGGAGCGGGGTCTGTACTGGACAGGTCGCTTACTACGTGTAGGGTTTGTACTGCTCTGCTGACGGAGCGGGGTCTGTACTGGGCAGGTCGCTTACCACGTGTAGGGTTTGTACTGCTCTGCTGATGGAGCGCTTACTACGTGTAGGGTTTGTACTGCTCTGTTGACGGAGCGGGGTCTGTACTGGGCAGGTCGCTTACCACGTGTAGGGTTTGTACTGCTCTGCTGATGGAGCGCTTACCACGTGTAGAGTTTGTACTGCTCTGCTGACGGAGCGGGGTCTGTACTGGACGGGTCGCTTACTACGTGTAGGGTTTGTACTGATCTGCTGCCGGAGCGGGGTCTGTACTGGGTAGGTCGGTTACTACGTGTAGGGTTTGTACTGCTCTGCTGACGGAGCGGGGTCTGTACTGGGTAGGTCGCTTACCACGTGTAGGGTTTGTACTGCTCTGCTGACGGAGCGGGGTCTGTACTGGGCAGGTCGCTTACCACGTGTAGGGTTTGTACTGCTCTGCTGATGGAACGCTTATCACGTGTAGAGTTTGTACTGCTCTGCTGACGGAGCGGGATCTGTACTGGGTAGGTCGCTTACTGCGTGTAGGGTTTGTACTGCTCTGCTGATGAAGCGCTTACCACGTGTATGGTTTGTACTGCTCTGCTGATGGAGCGGGGTCTGTACTGGACAGGTCGCTTACCACGTGTATGGTTTGTACTGCTCTGCTGACGGAGCGGGGTCTGTACTGGACAGGTCGCTTACTACGTGTAGGAGTTGTACTGCTCTGCTGATGGAGCGCTTACCACGTGTAGGGTTTGTACTGTTCTGCTGACGGAGCGGGGTCTGTGCTGGGCAGGTCGCATACTACGTGTAGGGTTTGTACTGCTCTGCTGATGGAGCGGGGTCTGTACTGGGCAGGTCGCTTACTACGTGTAGGGTTTGCACTGCTCTGCTGATGGAGCGGGGTCTGTACTGGGCAATTCAATTCAATCCAATTCGTTTATTCGCTCAGGTCCACTGTACTCAGTGGCTTTTCGCCTTCG
The DNA here is from genome assembly GCA_036785665.1 of Chirona hameri. Taxonomy (NCBI): domain Eukaryota; kingdom Metazoa; phylum Arthropoda; class Thecostraca; order Balanomorpha; family Balanidae; genus Chirona; species Chirona hameri. Next base: position 59,165 of record JAXIVJ010004539.1, read on the forward strand.
CACGTCAATGTGGTATAAAACAGTGACAATGGTGAACATTCAAACATACACATACATTCACACAAAAAATTGTCCACTACAACATCGCTCATGCGTCACGGCAGGTAACGAGGTATCGCTTAGCCGCAGTTTTGAAGGATATTCCTGGCTTTCTAGAGACTTTGTTGTATTCCTTCACGGCACTATAGCACAGACGACTGCGTCCCGCTTCAGTGCGAATGCGCGGCAATACACGGAGATCGGCAGTCCGTGTGTTGTGGCGATGCTGTTGGCGCGCGGCTGGACCTATAGTCCTGCCCAGTACAGACCCCGCGACCGCGACCAGTACAGACCCCGCGACGAGGCAGGTCGCTTACTACGTGTAGGGTTTGTACTGCTCTGCTGATGGAGCGGGGTCTGTACTGGGCAGGTCGCTTACTACGTGTAGGGTGTGTACTGCTCTGCTGACGGAGCGGGGTCTGTACTGGGCAGGTCGCTTACCACGTGTAGGGTTTGTACTGCTCTGCTGAAGGAGCGGGGTCTGTACTGGGCAGGTCGCTTACTACGTGTAGGGTTTGTACTGGTCTGCTGACGGAGCGGGGTCTGTACTGGGCAGGTCGCTTACCACGTGTAGGGTTTGTACTGCTCTGCTGATGGAGCGGGGTCTGTACTGGGCAGGTCGCTTACCACGTGTAGGGTTTGTACTGCTCTGCTGATGGAGTGCTTACTACGTGTAGGGTTTGTACTGCTCTGCTGACGGAGCGGGGTCTGTACTGGGCAGGTCGCTTACTACGTGTAGGGTTTGTACTGCTCTGCTGACGGAGCGGGTTCTCTACTGGACAGGTCGCTTACCACGTGTAGGGTTTGTACTGCTCTGCTGACGGAGCGGGGTCTGTACTGGGCAGGTCGCTTACCACGTGTAGGGTTTGTACTGCTCTGCTGATGGAGCGGGGTCTGTACTGGGCAGGTCGCTTACCACGTGTAGGGTTTGTACTGCTCTGCTGATGGAGTGCTTACTACGTGTAGGGTTTGTACTGCTCTGCTGACGGAGCGGGGTCTGTACTGGGCAGGTCGCTTACTACGTGTAGGGTTTGTACTGCTCTGCTGACGGAGCGGGTTCTGTACTGGACAGGTCGCTTACCACGTGTAGGGTTTGTACTGCTCTGCTGATGGAGCGCTTACCACGTGTAGGGTTTGTACTGCTCTGCTGACGGAGCGGGTTCTGTACTGGACAGGTCGCTTACCACGTGTAGGGTTTGTACTGCTCTGCTGATGGAGCGCTTACCACGTGTAGGGTTTGTACTGCTCTGCTGACGGAGCGGGGTCTGTACTGGGCAGGCCGCTTACTACGTGTAGGGTTTGTACTGATCTGCTGATGGAGCTGGGTCTCTACTGGGCAGGTCGCTTACCACGTGTAGGGTTTGTACTGCTCTGCTGACGGAGCGGGGTCTGTACTGGGCAGGTCGCTTACCACGTGTAGGGTTTTGTACTGCTCTGCTGACGGAGCGGGATCTGTACTGGACAGGTCGCTTACTACGTGTAGGGTTTGTACTGCTCTGCTGACGGAGCGGGGTCTGTACTGGGCAGGTCGCTTACTGCGTGTAGGGTTTGTACTGCTCTGCTGACGGAGCGGGGTCGGTACTGGACAGGTCGCTAACTACGTGTAGGGTTTGTATTGCTCTGCTGACGGAGCACTTGCCACGTGTAGGGTTTGTACTGCTCTGCTGACGGAGCGGGGTCTGTACTGGGCAGGTCGCTTACTACGTGTAGGGTTTGTATTGCTCTGCTGACGGAGCGCTTACCACGTGTAGGGTTTGTACTGCTCTGCTGACGGAGCGGGATCTGTACTGGACAGGTCGCTTACCACGTGTAGGGTTTGTACTGCTCTGCTGATGGAGCGCTTACTACGTGTAGGGTTTATACTGCTCTGCTGACGGAGCGGGGTCTGTACTGGGCAGGTCGCTTACCACGTGTAGGATTTGTACTGCTCTGCTAACGGAGCGGGATCTGTACTGGACAGGTCGCTTACTACGTGTAGGGTTTGTACTGCTCTGCTGATGGAGCGGGGTCTGTACTGGGCAGGTCGCTTACCACGTGTAGGGTTTGTATTGCTCTGCTGACGGAGCGGGGTCTGTACTGGGCAGGTCGCTTACTACGTGTAGGGTTTGTACTGCTCTGCTGATGGAGCGGGGTCTGTACTGGGCAGGTCGCTTACCACGTGTAGGGTTTGTACTGCTCTGCTGACGGAGCGGGGTCTGTACTGGACAGGTCGCTTACTACGTGTAGGGTTTGTACTGCTCTGCTGACGGAGCGCTTACTACGTGTAGGGTTTGTACTGCTCTGTTGACAGAGCGGGATCTGTACTGGGCAGGTCGCTTACTGCGTGTAGGGTTTGTACTGCTCTGCTGACGGAGCGGGATCTGTACTGGAGAGGTCGCTTACTACGTGTAGGGTTTGTACTGCTCTGCTGATGGAGCGCCTACTACGTGTAGGGTTTGTACTGCTCTGCTGATGGAGCGCTTACCACGTGTAGGGTTTGTACTGCTCTGCTGATGGAGCGCTTACTACGTGTAGGGTTTGTACTGCTCTGCTGACGGAGCGGGATCTGTACTGGGCAGGTCGCTTACCACGTGTAGGGTTTGTACTGCTCTGCTGATGGAGCGGGGTCTGTACTGGACAGGTCGCTTACCACGTGTAGAGTTTGTACTGCCTTGCTGACGGAGCGGGGTCTGTACTGGACAGGTCGCTTACTACGTGTAGGGTTTGTACTGCTCTGCTGATGGAGCGGGGTCTGTACTGGACAGGTCGCTTACTACGTGTAGGGTTTGTACTGCTCTGCTGATGGAGCGGGGTCTGTACTGGACAGGTCGCTTACTACGTGTAGGGTTTGTACTGCTCTGCTGACGGATCGGGATCCGTACTGGGCAGGTCGCTTACTACGTGTAGGGTTTGTACTGCTCTGCTGACGGAGCGGGATCTGTACTGGAGAGGTCACTTACCACGTGTAGGGTTTGTACTGCTCTGCTGACGGAGCGGGGTCTGTACTGTGCAGTTTGCTTACCACGTGTAGGGTTTCTACTGCTCTGCTGATGGAGCGGGGTCTGTACTGGGCAGGTCGCTTACCACGTGTAGGGTTTGTACTGCTCTGCTGATGGAGTGCTTACTACGTGTAGAGTTTATACTGCTCTGCTGACGGAGCGGGGTCTGTACTGGGCAGGTCGCTTACCACGTGTAGGGTTTGTACTGCTCTGCTGACGGAGCGGGTTCTGTACTGGACAGGTCGCTAACTACGTGTAGGGTTTGTATTGCTCTGCTGACGGAGCGCTTACCACGTGTAGGGTTTGTACTGCTCTGCTGACGGAGCGGGTCTGTACTGGACAGGTCGCTTACTACGTGTAGGGTTTGTACTGCTCTGCTGACGGAGCGGGATCTGTACTGGACAGGTCGCTTATCACGTGCAGAGTTTGTACTGCTCTGCTGACGGAGCGCTTACCACGTGTAGGGTCTGTACTGCTCTGCTGATGGAGCGCTTACCACGTGTAGGGTTTGTACTGCTCTGCTGACGGAGCGCTTACTACGTGTAGGGTTTGTACTGCTCTGCTGACGGAGCGGGATCTGTACTGGACAGGTCGCTTACCACGTGTAGGGTTTGTACTGCTCTGCTGATGGAGCGCTTACCACGTGTAGGGTTTGTACTGCTCTGCTGATGGAGCGCTTACTACGTGTAGGGTTTGTACTGCTCTGCTGATGGAGCGGGGTCTGTACTGGACAGGTCGCTTACCACGTGTAGGGTTTGTACTGCTCTGCTGATGGAGCGCTTACTACGTGTAGAGTTTGTACTGCTCTGCTGACGGAGCGGGGTCTGTACTGGGCAGGTCGCTTACTACGTATAGGGTTTGTACTGCTCTGCTGATGGAGCGGGGTCTGTACTGGACAGGTCGCTTGCCACGTGTAGGGTTTGTACTGCTCTGCTGATGGAGCGCTTACTACGTGTAGGGGTTGTACTGCTCTGCTGACGGAGCGGGATCTGTACTGGACAGGTCGCTTACTACGTGTAGAGTTTTTACTGCTCTGCTGATGGAGCGCTTACTACGTATAGGGGTTGTACTGCTCTGCTGATGGAGCGGGGTCTGTACTGGGCAGGTCGCTTACTACGTGTAGGGTTTGTACTGCTCTGCTGACGGAGCGGGGTCTGTACTGGACAGGTCGCTTACCACGTGTAGGGTTTGTACTGCTCTGCTGATGGAGCGGGGTCTGTACTGGGCAGGTCGCTTACCACGTGTAGGGTTTGTACTGCTCTGCTGACGGAGCGGGGTCTGTACGGGGCAGGTCGCTTACTACGTGTAGAGTTTGTACTGCTCTGCTGACGGAGCGGGGTCTGTACTGGGCAGGTCGCTTACCACGTGTAGGGTTTGTACTGCTCTGCTGACGGAGCGGGGTCTGTACTGGACAGGTCGCTTACCACGTGTAGGGTTTGTACTGCTCTGCTGACGGAGCGGGGTCTGTACTGGGCAGGTCGCTTACTACGTGTAGGGTTTGTACTGCTCTGCTGATGGAGCTGGGCCTGTACTGGGCAGGTCGCTTACCACGTGTAGGGTTTGTACTGCTCTGCTGACGGAGCGGGGTCTGTACTGGGCAGGTCGCTTACTACGTGTAGGATTTGTACTGCTCTGCTGACGGAGCGGGATCTGTACTGGACAGGTTGCTTACTACGTGTAGGGTTTGTACTGCTCTGCTGATGGAGCGGGGTCTGTACTGGACAGGTCGCTTACCACGTGTAGGGGTTGTACTGCTCTGCTGATGGAGCGCTTACCACGTGTAGGGTTTGTACTGCTCTGCTGATGGAGCGCTTACTGCGTGTAGGGTTTGTACTGCTCTGCTGATGGAGCGGGGTCTGTACTGGGCAGGTCGCTTACCACGTGTAGGGTTTGTACTGCTCTGCTGATGGAGCGGGGTCTGTACTGAGCAGGTCGCTTACTACGTGTAGGGTTTGTACTGCTCTGCTGATGAAGCGGGGTCTGTACTGGACAGGTCGCTTACCACGTGTAGGGTTTGTACTGCTCTGCTGATGGAGCGCTTACCACGTGTAGGGTTTGTACTGCTCTGCTGACGGAGCGGGGTCTGTACTGGACAGGTCGCTTACAACGTGTAGGGTTTGTACTGCTCTGCTGACAGAGCGAGATCTGTACTGGACAGGTCGCTTACCACGTGTAGGGTTTGTACTGCTCTGCTGACGGAGCGGGGTCTGTACTGGACAGGTCGCTTACTACGTGTAGGGTTTGTACTGCTCTGCTGATGGAACGGGGTCTGTACTGGGCAGGTCGCTTACTACGTGTAGGGGTTGTACTGCTCTGCTGATGGAGCGGGGTCTGTACTGGGCAGGTCGCTTACCACGTGTAGGGTTTGTACTGCTCTGCTGACGGAGCGCTTACCACGTGTAGGGTTTGTACTGCTCTGCTGATGAAGTGCTTACTACGTGTAGGGTTTGTACTGCTCTGCTGATGGAGCGGGATCTGTACTGGACAGGTCGCTTACCACGTGTAGGGTTTGTACTGCTCTGCTGACGGAGCGGGGTCTGTACTGGGCAGGTCGCTTACTACGTGTAGGGTTTGTACTGCTCTGCTGATGGAGCGGGGTCTGTACTGGACAGGTCGCTTACCATGTGTAGGGTTTGTACTGCTCTGCTGATGGAGCGGGGTCTGTACTGGGCAGGTCGCTTACTACGTGTAGGGTTTGTACTGCTCTGCTGATGGAGTGCTTACTACGTGTAGAGTTTATACTGCTCTGCTGATGGAGCGGGGTCTGTACTGGGCAGGTCGCTTACTACGTGTAGGGTTTGTACTGCTCTGCTGATGGAGCGGGGTCTGTACTGGGCAGGTCGCTTACCACGTGTAGGGTTTGTACTGCTCTGCTGATGGAGCGCTTACTACGTGTAGGGTTTGCACTGCTCTGCTGATGGAGCGGGATCTGTACTGGACAGGTCGCTTACCACGTATAGGGTTTGTACTGCTCTGCTGACGGAGCGGGGTCTGTACTGGACAGGTCGCTTACCACGTGTAGGGTTTGTACTGCTCTGCTGATGGAGCGGGGTCTGTACTGGACAGGTCGCTGGTGACGGACCGCGTGCAGTGGGAGCGTACCTCCACCAAGCTGCAGTCGGCGCTGCATGAGACGGTCCAGCTCACAGCCCGGCTGCAGGCCGCCAGGGTCGAGCTGGAGGCAGAGAGGCGGCTCACCGGGCAGATGCGGCACCGGCTCGACCGGGCAGACGCCCACATGAAGGTAACGGGACGGAGATGAAGGGAGAAATCGACGACGAACTGCGAATGAGTGTAGAACCTTTGGAATTTACGTTACAAAAAAAAACAGAATGTATCTTTCGCAAGATTTTGAGGACCGCAAGTCCGATAAATACGTGATGCCTTCGTTACATAAATTGAAGCCTCTCGATTATGCAGTATTTTCCTCGATTTTTGTCGAACTTGATAGTCGTGGGAGGACTGCGATCAGTGGGGTAATGTCTGTATTGGCTGTGCTGTGTGTTGTTTGGTGCCAATGGTGCCTGAGCTGTGTGTTGTTATGCTAATGAACGGCGGCCGTGCCCCCAGTCTCAGCTGAACGCGGTGATGGAGGAGCTGCATCAGCTGAAACGGTCTGCAGACAGCCAGCCGGCGCCGCAGGTCGACTGGCCTAGGAAGTACGAGGAGCTGCTCGACAGGTCAGAGGTCACGGGTCAGAGGTCACGGGTCAGAGGTCACGGGTCAGAGGTCACGGGTCAGAGGTCACGGGTCAGAGGTCACGGGTCAGAGGTCACGGGTCAGAGGTCACGGGTCAGAGGTCACGGGTCAGAGGTCACGGGTCAGAGGTCACGGGTCAGAGGTCACGGGACAGAGGTCACGGGGCAGAGGTTACGGGGCAGAGGTCACGGGTCAGAGGTCACGGGTCAGAGGTCACGGGTCAGAGGTCACGGGTTCGATCACGGGTCAGAGGTGACGGGTCAGGTCACGGGGCAGAAGTCACGGGTCAGAGGTCACGGGTCAGAGGTCACGAGTCAGAGGTCACGGGTCAGAGGTCACGGGTCAGAGGTCACGGGTCAGAGGTCACGGGTCAGAGGCCACAGGTCATATGTCACGGGTCAGAGGTCACGGGTCCCGAGTCACAGGTCACAGGTCAGCCAGTCGCCGCACCGGGTCATGGGTCACGGATAAGGTCAGTCGCCGGGCTGAAGGCAACCACGGGTCACAGGTCACGCGTCAGTTGGACCGGGTCAGAGTCACGGGTCAGGTCAGTCGCCGGGCTGAAGGCAACCACGGGTCACAGGTCACGCGTCAGTTGGACCGGGTCAGGGTCACGGGTCAGGTCAGTCGCTGGGCTGAAGGCAACCACGGGTCACAGGTCACGCGTCAGTTGGACCGGGTCAGGGTCACGGGTCAGGTCAGTCGCCGGGCTGAAAGCAACCACGGGTCACAGGTCACGCGTCAGTTGGACCGGAATCGCCGGCGGAAACGCGATGAGTGGATCTTTGTAGCGTTGCATAGCTGTCGCGATGGAGGTGGGAAAACGGGACATCGCTCTAAATCAGGATTATTAAAACGATTTTTTTTTCGTGCGGCGAACTCAGCTGTTGTAGGACTATGAGCACGAAGCTTTCGAGTTCTCTGCCGTCCGGCCCCGCCGGGCTGTCTGGCACATTACATTAACTGATAGTTGCATCACGTTGTCTCCCCAGATGTCAGGAGTGGCAAGAGGAATGTTTAGCACGCCAGAAGGACTGCATCAACATGGAGCAGCGGCTGGGGATGCTGGCCAAACAGGACAAAGCCGTCCATGAGAAAATGGTGAGTTATATCATGGGGACCAGATTGGGATTTGCATGTCAGCGTACCGAGTTAAGCGATTATCATGCTTTCTTTGGCTACACGCGTATAAATACGCCGTGGTTGTATGGTATGGCTGCTAATCTTGGAACCGAGACGCCAGCTGTGCTGACAATAATTGTGACGCCGAATGTACTGCGCCTGTCGATGTTGACCGGCTGTCATGTGCAGCTGGAGCTCTGTGTGAGTGCTGTGGCGGGGGTGCACTGCGTGCTCAACTCTGCCTTTAAGTGACAGGACCGGGTGTGCTGTTGGTGTGCATTCTGACCTTCCGATGCCTGTGTATCGGACCGTCCTCACCACAGACAGAGAGCGGCGGTGGCCTCGGCGGCGGTACTGGCGCGGACGAGGCGCAGCTGGCGCGGCTGGAGTCGCAGCTGCAGACCCTGGTGGGCGCTGTCACTCGGGTGACCGCCGCCCCCGGCCAGCCGGCGCGGGCCCGCTCCGTGCCAGAGATACCGGTGCCCAGCCCGCGGGGTTGCAGTGCCGGCCCCGGTGCTGGGTCAGCTGATCGGCGCTGGAGCGGTCCCGAAGACACCAGCTCCGGTTCTATCGTAACAGCAGACGGGTCAGATATACCGCAATCAGGTATCAGTGATGAGCATGGTGGTGCTGACTGGAGGTGGAATAGGTTATTGTGCTGAACTTTGCTTACTTTTGTCATGTTTTGTTACTGTCTTAATGCTTAATTCTGCCATATTACATAGTCACTTACTATATACACTATACACTATAGTCACTTAAACCTGATCATTTCGTTTGATGACCACAAAGAGTTAAAGGGAATAGTTCACCTTTAACATGGGGTTTGGAACTGAGATAGCAGATTTGTAGAGCAGATCGAGAAACGGGTTGTGGTGAAAGAATTACCTCGCTACGTTGAGTAATTTCGACACAGGACTAGTGGGCCCCTTTAGAAGAAATTTCGGGCGCCCGAAACCTGCTTCGGGTACTCACAACGGTTGTTTACGTTACAAGCAGCCTGCGTATATATGCCTAAAGTCCGTCGTTATTGTGTGCAATAGTTTCCATATGCATTATCCAAGCTACCAATAACCTGCATGACGTCATAATTTGTCATGAAGTTTCGTATGGCCCTGAAGGAGAAAAGAGAAACATGGCCATTTTTGGACGGATCAGCCCGCACTAAAAGCTGGAGTTTTCGCAGCAGTTGGCCGCCAAGGACCGCTAGTGAGCCAGGGTGTTATGACGTCGCGGACAGTTCACTTTATTCAAGATAATGCGAAAACTCCAGCTTTTAGTGCGAGCCCGGATATCCATCTATCGTCCAAACAAAAGTCATATTCGATTTTTCAGCTCGAAATACCCCGTATAGCCAAATTTCAAGATAACTTTCAAGGTGACTTATCCCCTTTAAATAGCGATAGAACATCTGCGTTTCGGCAGCTTCCTAGTTTCAGCACGACCGCCCGAATGATAGCCGTTGTTTTCGCAGCTTCTCACGCGGCACGGAGCCTCAGCCGCTGACCCCCGTGCGTGATACGTCTCCATCGTCGCTGACTGTGGACGGACGCCGCTCCCGCTCCTCACTGCTCACCGACGACCGAGTGACGCCGGTACCGCAGGTGGCGCCACCGTCGGTCAACCAGGCGGCGCTACCATCGCACCACGAGGCGGCGGCACCGTCGCCACAGCAGGCGGCGCTGCAGACGGGCCGGTCCGGCCTGACGTCGGCCGGCGGTTCGGTGGTGGTGCCCGAGCTGGCGCCGCTGCTGCAGCGCGTGTCGGAGATCATCTCAGAGGTGGAGAAGCAGCGGGACCAGCTGACCGCTCAGGACCACATGCTGGAGGAGTACCGACACCAGGCCGCGCGCTGGAACGCGCCGGCCCAACAGTCGGCTCGGCCGCAGGTGGGCTGGTAGCCTATAAAGGGGCAGGCGGCGAATTACTCAGTCAGATTTGTTTTTATATAGAAAACTGAGTGTTTTATGGTTTCTGGTTTAAGCTGCTGCATTCCAGCTGGAGGGTAGTGTGAAGGCATGTTGAATTATGTCACTGCGCGTCATAAACACCATCGGCTGAAACTATGAAAGAATCTGACGATTTTACACAGCGTGTCATGCAATATGGAATCAATATCTGTCCACCCCTCCGAATGCTCATCCCTCCAAGAGTGTGGTAACAGTGGATGGGGTCGGCTGTCCACCCCTCCGAATGCTCGTCCCTCCAAGAGTGTGGTAACAGTGGATGGGGTCGGCTGTCCACCCCTCCGAATGCTCGTCCCTCCAAGAGTGTGGTAACAGTGGATGGGGTCGGCTGTCCACCCCTCCGAATGATCATCCCTCCAAGAGTGTGGTAACAGTGGATGGGGTCGGCTGTCCACCCCTCCGAATGCTCGTCCCTCCAAGAGTGTGGTAACAGTGGATGGGGTCGGCTGTCCACCCCTCCGAATGCTCGTCCCTCCAAGAGTGTGGTAACAGTGGATGGGGTCGGCTGTCCACCCCTCCGAATGATCATCCCTCCAAGAGTGTGGTAACAGTGGATGGGGTCGGCTGTCCACCCCTCCGAATGCTCGTCCCTCCAAGAGTGTGGTAACAGTGGATGGGGTCGGCTGTCCACCCCTCCGAATGATCATCCCTCCAAGAGTGTGGTAACAGTGGATGGGGTCGGCTGTCCACCCCTCCGAATGCTCGTCCCTCCAAGAGTGTGGTAACAGTGGATGGGGTCGGCTGTCCACCCCTCCGAATGCTCATCCCTCCAAGAGTGTGGTAACAGTGGATGGGGTCGGCTGTCCACCCCTCCGAATGCTCATCCCTCCAAGAGTGTGGTAACAGTGGATGGGGTCGGCTGTCCACCCCTCCGAATGCTCGTCCCTCCAAGAGTGTGGTAACAGTGGATGGGGTCGGCTGTCCACCCCTCCGAATGCTCGTCCCTCCAAGAGTGCGGTAACAGTGGATGGGGTCGGCTGTCCACCCCTCCGAATGCTCGTCCCTCCAAGAGTGTGGTAACAGTGGATGGGGTCGGCTGTCCACCCCTCCGAATGCTCGTCCCTCCAAGAGTGTGGTAACAGTGGATGGGGTCGGCTGTCCACCCCTCCGAATGCTCGTCCCTCCAAGTGTGTGGTAACCGTGGATGGGGTCGGCTGTCCACCCCTCCGAATGTTCGTCCCTCCAAGTGTGTGGTAACGGTGGATGGGGTTGGCTGTCCACCCCTCCGAATGATCGTCCCTCCAAGTGTGTGGTAACAGTGGATGGGGTCGGCTGTCCACCCCTCCGAATGCTCTCAGATCCCTTTTGATCCTCCCGACTGCCGGTCCTCCATCCTTTGTCACGCCCACGTTAACCCGGGTCTGGTGGTCGCTGGCCACCGGGCATGTGGTGGCCCCGAGCTGCCCCCCGGGAGTGGTGGCCGTCTGCATGGCGTGGGCTCTCCTCGCAGCTTCGCGCTGCGAGGGAAGGGCCTGTCCATGGGCGGTTGCCCGGTCGGCGTCCATTTTGACCCACTTTACCCCTTCTCCTTCATCCCATGGCTGCGCAATGGTCCAAGTAGACCGAAGCGGCCTTATCCTACCCAAACAAAACAAAAACGAATGCTCGTCCCTCCAAGTGTGTGGTAACAGTGGATGGGGTCGGCTGTCCACCCCTCCGAATGCTCGTCCCTCCTAGTGTTTGGTAACATTGGATGGGGTCGGCTGAGCCCTTCCGTGCCGGACAGACGCCGGCAGCTCGGCCTGATGAGGTGGACGAGGAGCCGTGTCGGGATGGGGAGCAGAGTCGCCTCTCTCGGCGGCGGGCCGAGGCCGGCGGAGACGACGGACTGACGCAGCCGCCCTACACCGCACAGGACGCACAGGTCAGTCAGAACACCACCCAGGATGCACATGTCAGTCAGAACACCGCACATAACCCACAGGTCAGTCATAACACCGCCCAGGACGCACAGGTCAGTCAGAACACCGCCCAGGACGCACAGGTCAGTCAGAACACCGCACAGAACCCACAGGTCAGTCATACCACCGCCCAGGACGCACAGGTCAGTCAGAACACCACCCAGGACGCACAGGTCAGTCAGAACACCGCCCAGGACGCACAGGTCAGTCAGAATACCGCACAGGTCAGTCAGAATACCGCACAGGTCAGTCGGAACACCGCACAGAACCCACAGGTCAGTCAGAACACCGCACAGGTCAGTCAGAACACCGCACAGGACGCACATGTCAGTCAGAACACCACCCAGGACGCACAGGTCAGTCAGAACACCGCACAGGACGCACAGGTCAGTCAGAACACCGCACAGGTCAGTCAGAACACCGCCCAGGACGTACAGGTCAGTCAGAACACCGCACAGAACCCACAGGTCAGTCAGAACACCGCACAGGACGCACAGGTCAGTCAGAACACCACCCAGGTCAGTCAGAACACCACCCAGGACGCACAGGTCAGTCAGAACACCGCCCAGGTCAGTCAGAACACCACCCAGGACGACAGGTCCATCAGAACACCGCCCAGGACGCACAGGTCAGTCAGAACACCGCCCAGGACGCACAGCTCAGTCAGAACACCGCCCAGGACGCACATGTCAGTCAGAACACCACCCAGGACGCACAGGTCAGTCAGAACACCACCCAGGACGCACAGGTCAGTCAGAATACCGTCCAGGACGCACAGGTCAGTCAGAACACCGCCCAGGTCAGTCAGAACACCACCCAGGACGCACAGGTCAGTCAGAACACCGCACAGAACCCACAGGTCAGTCAGAACACCGCCCAGAACCCACAGGTCAGTGGGTACTCCGTTCACCGTCGGACACGACCAGGCCAGGTCAGTACACAGTGCAGGTTAGTCCGCAAATCGTCCAAGGCGCCCTGTACTCCATCCAGTACTCAATCCTTACTCCATCCAGTACTCAATCCTTACTCCATCCAGTACGTCTGCACTCTGCAGGTCCTGTCCCTGTATCGCCAATGTCGATCCCTGTTACGTTTAGTTTCCAATGACCAGAGGTGGCACTCCCCACCTAATCACGCATTTTCATTTCCCTGTTCGCCCATTGTGTTTGTGCACTTTAGTTTACCAATGTGTCTGTCTCCCTGCTGAATTGATATGCGCTTTTTACAGACGCAGTCGCCCGGCGGTGGGGGCGGGGGCGGGGGCGGCTTGTCGGCGCCGGTCGCCGCCTCACAGCTCCAGCGTCGCCACCGCTCCAGCTCCCGGCGCCGCGACCAGGAGCAGCTGGAGAGGCTGTCTCACTTCCGTGCCCTGCAGGAGCTTCTTAACAAGATGGCGGCCACGTCCGACTCCCCACCCCCCGGCTGTCCGGTGAGACGTGAGGCAGTGTTGGTCGATTGCCTCGTGAGACGTGAGGAAGTGTTGGCCGATTGTCTCGTGAGACGTGACGCAGTGTTGGTCGATTGTCTCGTGAGATGTGAGGAAGTGTTGGTCGATTGTCTCGTGAGATGTGACGCAGTGTTGGTCGATTGTCTCTTGAGACGTAAGGCAGTGTTGGTCGATTGTCTCGTGAGATGTGAGGAAGTGTTGGTCGATTGTCTCTTGAGACGTAAGGCAGTGTTGGTCGATTGTCTCGTGAGATGTGACGCAGTGTTGGTCGATTGTCTCGTGAGATGTGACGCAGTGTTGGTCGATTGTCTCGTGAGACGTGAGACAATGTCTGGCTGTCTCGTGAGACATAACACAAATGTTATCCGTCTGTTTGGCGACTCAATATCTGCAGTGTCAGCCTGATTCAGCGGAGTTGGTTAGAAGTCTGTCTGCTCTGCTGATCAATCCACAATTAGGTACTCTTGGAATTACCACAACCACCAAAGACCACGAGGGTCAGATGCTATCAGTTTAATGCGTCTCTACATTCCTCCGCAGTTGGTTTTCCCAAGAAAACCACTGTCCTTGCTTGATATGCATGTGCGCAGGCTCGCATGGATGAAACCCGTAAAATTGCCTGGTTTATGTCCAAACTTCCCAAATGGTGAGATGGCAGTAGTCACTGACAGGTGACTTTAGTTTTTAGTTTAGCCAGGGCAATAGAACAACGGTTTGAACCCAGGGGCGGATCCAGGGGAGGGGGCAAAGGGGCCATGCCCCCCCCCCCAAAGGTCCTGAAACTATGATTTGCTCCCCCCCCCAAAAAAAAAACGATCGGATGTACAGTTGTAAAAATTGTCTTTGCAGCAGTCAAAATCCAGCTATCCAAAGTTAAAAACTTAACAAATTCGCGCCACTTCGCGACATGACACAAAATACGCAATTGCTTATACGAATTTAGAAAATGGGAAAATTAATTCATTAAAGGAATATTGCCAATATGGAGTTTTTGGTGTGTATCGGTAAATTAAGCGTGTCCGATTTCACCTGCACAATTTGGTTCCCAAAACTCCCCCCATTAGACAAAAAAAAAACATTTGCACCACTCATGATTGGCACACATTCGTAAAATTGGAGTCGCCTCATCACTATTTAGAATCACTTCTTTGCGGACTATGATTTGCTTTTGAATATTGCAATATCACCATTCCGTCAGTGCACTTTAAAATTTAAATGCGTATACAGTTAATTATATTTTCGACAACCATAACCTCTTTCATAATAACACATGCATGAATACAACAGCAAGAATGGCTATGGCCAGGGCCTATTTTAACAGGTTAACGGGGGTGGGATGCCCCCCCACCCCTAGTGAGCCGCACAAGGCGGCATTCGAAAGCTCTCAATGAGACGAATCTAAAGCGGACTCTGCAGTTGCAAATTTAGGTCACATGTTAAGTCACGGTCAGGTCAAAGGTCAAAATCGAGGCATTTGAGTGTATGGACCAAACTTTCCATTCAAACCCTTCGATTGCGACCATGATCACCCAAAATGCTCTCAAAGGTACACATCCCGCATGAGCTAAAGTGAGATTGTTGGCAAAGGTAAAGGTCAAGGTCAGGTCACAAAAGGTCACTATGCGCAAAATATATGTATTCGTAAGTCATGCACCATATGTTGTATGGGTTATGTTACACGTACAATTCGATAGTGATAGTCATTTTACTATCTGACCTCATTTAAGTCAAGTTAGTGTTAAACTCAGGTCAAGGTCAGGTCACATAAGGTCAAAATTTGAAATACTAGATAAATCTGAATAAAAAGGCATGTTCCTAGACCAGTTTTGTCTCCGAAATACAGTGATTTCATTTATTTGTCTTTATCTGGTGACTACAAGCCAAAAAAACGCAATTTCAAAATATGTCGTCATGAGTTACTGATACTTAGGGAGCCATACGTCAGATATTGCGTTTACATTTGATTTGGGTATTGTCCACATGTGGTTCCCCAACATATGTTCCTTTTTTATGTTTACAAATGTTGATTTTTAGGGCATTAAAAAAAATTGGGGGTCAAAACCAAAATGTACATAATTCCGAGATTGCCATTTTGTAGCTCTTGCCAGTTGCTATCTTTTAACGTGTGTTGATTGCATTTTGCTCATAATATGGCATTTGTACGGTCTGTTAAAGTCTAGCTGATTTTTTCGTCAAACTCGTGTGTAGTGACGTCACTAAATTCGCTATATCTCGATTTTTGTCGACGAAATTGATTCATTTTTGCACAGAACACGTACAATTGATGTAGGAGAAGGTACCCGAAGTTTCACGTCGATAGCGCTATTGGTTTGTTAGCTATTGCGAAAGTTCGTCAGGGGGAGGGCGAAAAACGCACCCCAGCCAATGGCGGGTTAACTGGCATTTTCCATCAGAGTCATGCTTACGCCTTTTTGCCTTTGTGTGCTATGTTTCGATCTTATCTTGCCACCCCCCCCCCCCCCCCCCTCCCCCAGTCATTTTCCCTTAAAATATAGGCCCTGGCTATGGCTCGACTTTGGGGCCGTAGGAGATTTGTGACCAATACCTTATAACACAGATAGACTTTTCAAGGTCAAGTCTCGGCAAATTCGGACGCTCCGGCTTTGGGCGGGCGCCAATTTCACAGCCAAACTGGATGAGAGCAGCCATCATGAATCTAGTACTGAGCACAGCTGGGACCAACGTTTTGAGTCAGAAATAAAGAAAACATAAATTGCCGATACCCTGCTTTAGGTGCTGCAGGAGCAAGTTTGAGCTTGAGCATACACGATTGTTGATTCCCACCATTCATTTAAGTTGCTTTTTAGAAATCCTCCGGAGGTGGCAATATCCGTTTAAGAGTCTGGCAGAGTCTCTCCTTGATGGTACCTAATTGCTGGCCCCAGGGCCCACTCCCTGGCCCAGGGCCCACTCCCTTCATAAAATACTAACTTTCAAGCGGGCTACATGTTTAGCTAGTCTGCCGAGTTCCGAAAAAAAGGCGACGCGAACGCAAAGACGCGGACATCGGCACCCGGAAGCTGCTCCAGCGGTGCCCAACTTGCTGGACCGAAGAGCTAATAGTGGGACCAGGCCAGGATCATCTCCCCAAGCCATCTCGCCACAGGCTCCTCCAGATCCGCAGGGACCATTTATGTGCGGAAATGTCGTTCTGCCTCTTGCTGCTTTCAAACCATTTGCACTGTTACCAGTTGTGTGTTACAGTTCGGTACATGTGTATACAGTTATTCTTATCATATGTACTATTGAGGGCTGACTGCCACCGGTCATCGTGATTTACTATCCGAGGAATATGTATCTGAAAACTACCTTAATTTCAATATTTTTCATCACACCGCAATGTACAACCAGGAATAGGGGTTAATAGGGGAATAGGGGTTAAATGGCTTGGCTCCATTCACTATTATTTCAATATTAGGTTTCAATATTAAAATTGCGTTTTCCACGACCTAAAATTCACATTTTCACGCCGCTTCGCGGCGTCACATCGGTAGCCATCGTGATAACGAAGCCATCGCCATCGTCTTCGGTTTGTCGTAACGGTGAATTGAATGAATAGCATGTTTAGCTTCTTATTCTCCACAAGGCCTATGTTTCTGGGTTGTATCAGGCAAACCCGTAAAAATTTCGCGCCACTTCGCGGCGCTAAATAACAAGTACCTATTATAACATGACAATCCAATTAAAAATGCTGCAAAGGCTTAAATACACGGATTAACAAATTGGGGTACATTTTTTCGTCATTTCAGCCGATCCCCCCTCCCCCCACTAAACATTATCGGCGAGCCCCTAGGTACAACTGACAATTGACATAGTTTTGCTCAGTGTGAGGCAATGCGGAACAATACAAACTGCAAGCTGACATCTTTTCCTTTTTCGATATCCCAAAAGGTCGAAAAGCTTAAAAAATACAATATAAAAATAAAGAAATCATTAGAAATCGTGTGGTTGCAAAATAAAGTGGCCCAAATCCGGGAAGAAATTCGAAATTGGGGATAGGTAAGGTCCGCTGAAAACGGTTTGCCCCCACCACCCACCCCAAAACAGCCGGCTGGATCCGCCCTTGTTTGAACCACAATCTTATGAATCTTATAATCCAATAAAATACCGGGAAAATACTATATCGTAGCACTTGCTATTTTATTTACTTCCTTTTCAATGCATGGAAAGTCTTTGTGGAAAAATGATGCCCACATACACGTAATGTACGACATAAAATGCATCGGTGACCTAGATCACTAGATTCTTCGCGTTTCCTTTACCTTTCATGAATAGACAGGCTTTTAAATCAAAGAGCAATCATTCAATCTTTGCACCATTATTTATAAAAGGGTTTTAATGAATAGGTCCGTTCTAAATGCCTTCAAACATTTCAATTTCTTATCTCCTCTTCGGATGACAGTTTGAGCCATAGCAATATGTAGACGATATTAGGTGTGAACCACACAAATCACCATTTCATGAATTCAAAACATGCCGCATTGTATGCCACGCAATATTGGCGTCGTCTCTTTTCGCCATCGCAACCAGAGGATACTTCTTACGATGGAAGCAGTTTTGTATTCGAACTTCCATGGACCATTGCTGACGTCAGTATGACGACATGGTCGCTCTGGCGATGTTCTGTGGCGGCTGAGCCCCAATCAGCCCGACAGAGGACCGGTGCTTTGAATCGACGACTGTAGCCTTCCAGCCGTCTTAGGCTGAACTCTGACTTTCACTAAAAATATCTCAGCTCAACCAGCAAAGAATTGAGGAGGTGTTGACCCACAAATGCATGCATTGTGCACAGTGCATAGTGGCAATGCACAGTGGCACAGTGCATATAATACACAGTGACTGAGTATTATATTATATGTCATCTGTTGCAAATCCTTTATCTAACACCGTTCGGATTGGGGGCATACTTATGAACGTGCAGGTGCTGCTTGCACGGCTAGGACGGCTGATGACTGGGCTTCGTGGGTGTCTATCTTCTGTCAATCAGTATAGTTTACCTGTCCAGTGCAGCTTCTCCACTTTCCGTCACTGTATCTACTAGTTACACCACAGTCCGTAACGAATAGCTGTAGCTGGAGCAGCTGGACGAGTGCTGACGTGTTGTGGCGGACGTTTCGGCACAATAGGAAACTTAGATGACGAAGCTGAGTGCATTGTGCCAACCATACTGACGTTGCACCGCCAGAATTCGAAGAATTAAACTTCACAATTATAATGCGGTTTACCACTTGAAGCACGGGCTAGCAAACCGGCAACCGGTTTATGACTTGAAAGCCTTCAGCGGCGGTCTCAACCGGCTGCTTGTTAGCGGGCCGAAAACTGCAGTTATTCCCCTCACGATTTGTCCGAGTTATGTCGTGGTTTAACAATGCCGTGGTCGGAATTCCCAACAATCAACATGATCCTGTCTGACTGGCAAGGCCCGGCGGTGACCGTTCTGACGTCTGTCTGACCGGCAGGGTCCGGAGGTGACCGTTCTGACGTCTGTCTGACTGGCACCGACAGGACCCGGAGGTGACCGTTCTGACGTCTGTCTGACCGGCAGGGTCCGGAGGTGACCGTTCTGACGTCTGTCTGACCGGCAGGGTCCCGAGGTGACCGTTCTGACGTCTGTCTGACCGGCAGGGTCCGGAGGTGACCGTTCTGACGTCTGTCTGACCGGCAGGACCCGGAGGTGACCGTTCTGACGTCTGTCTGACCGGCAGGGCCCGGAGCTGACCGTTCTGACGTCTGTCTGACCGGCAGGACCCGGAGGTGACCGTTCTGACGTCTGTCTGACCGGCAGGGTCCGGAGGTGACCGTTCTGACGTCTGTCTGACTGGCACCGACAGGACCCAGAGGTGACCGTTCTGACGTCTGTCTGACCGGCAGGGTCCGGCGGTGACCGTCCCAGACCTCACAGAGCTGCGTGCCCAGTGGCGCCACCTGGAGACGATGGTGCGCGACGAGACCGAGTCGGCACGCACGCGCAGTGACGTCATACTCCGCATGTCGGGCATCTCCGAGTCGAGCCAGTGACCCCGAACAGCTCGTGGTCGTGAGTTGAAATTGGCGCTATTTTCTAGTCGGTGTTACGGTTTTACGCTACTACAAACTACGTGACGCGAACTTAGCGATTAAGAATGCATATGTTGATTAATACCACACTGTTATTTATCACTTCAAAACGCTCGTGAAGTCGTGATATGCTTACTCGCGTACAAATCCGTGTGTATGACGCATTTGCTGTCTTATCCTTGTAAATAATCTGCCAGCGTTTTTACTAGACAGACATTTTATCCAGATTTGGCCGTAGCGGCAGGTGTAATGACGTCATCAGTTCTAGTTCGACAGCTGGTCAGACAGGTGGGGAGCGCTCTCGGAAATCCCCCACTCTGTCCCCGGCGGGCGTCTGCCGTGTTTCTGCGGGCGCCTCGTGTGCCAACCACGTACCCGTCGGATCGGTGAATAAATTAGCGGCGAATACACGGCGTCCCGGCTGACTGATTACAGACGTAATGAGCCAGCTGCGGCCGCGCTAGCAGCAGCGACAGCGGCGGCGGCGGTCACACGTGAGCAGAGACCGAGCAGGCAGTGGGATGAGATGAGAATCGGTAGAAACTTGGTACACGAATACGGAAACTTTTGAGTTAATGATAGGGAAATCCGAAACCGATTTAAAACAGGACGTGGGAGTTACTTCCTTATTCAAGGCTGTGGGTTCGGGTGTTTGGCAGGGGCGGCGGATTCGTGGGGTGGGGGGGGGGGGGGGGGCAGCCGCCCCCGCTGGCAAAATCAAGCGGGGTCAAAACTATCTTTTTGCCGCCGCCCCCCCCCCCCATCTTCCGTAGTCGTAAATGACATATCCTTTACCATATATGGTAAAAATGATGAGCATTGCAAAAGTTTAACACGCGCCCTGGAGTGGGGGGAGGGGGGGGGGGGGGCGAAATCCACCCCCTCCCCCTCCGGTTTTTCGAGGATAGCGCAAAAACGTCGGCGCGCAGCGCCGCCGTTTTTTGCACACCTGTTCAGCAATGAAGTTCCCACATTATGTAAAATTCTTGACCTCGGGTCATCTCAGGTCAGGTCACCAGACCAGGTCACGTGATGACCTCAACTCCAAAACTTTTGCAGTAGTACCACAGCCACAGTTTTAAGCTGATCGGTTTAAATCTTGCAGGATTTGATATGGTCATAGATGCCAACAATTTGTTTGTCTCGGATTTCTAATATCGGTGACCTAAGGTCAGGTCAATTTCGTGACAGCCAACACTGTGTTGTCAATAACTATCGACATAATGGAGATAGAGAAAAGAAAATGATACGAATGTGTTTGTCTTGTCGAGACACGTTTCCCAGTATGCAACATGACCAACTTGGGTCAACACTTGACCTTGAACTGAGGTCAAATTTCTCAGTTGACCTAACTAGGTCATCCTGAATATGTTTCGAAGCGCCTTGACGAGACAAACACGATGACGTAACAACTATTGCGTTATCTGTTTTAGGTAAAAAGTTATTTGCGAAAAACAGTTTTTAAAAAATCACCTTTTTGACATTTGATGACCTCTTGAGCCTAAACTATTGACCTGACCTCAAATCTGAGGATACCTATGTCGATTGCATTTTTGCAAGGCTTTCGATTGTTTTTTTTCTGTTTGCTGTTAACTATCATAGTTCCCCGAGGATATTTGGGGGTGTTCGAAGCGAAGTCTTGAAACTTGAAAATCTGACCCTTGATGACCTCTGGTGACCTCAATATTGACCTGATAAAAAAATGAGCGAAATACTCTCGAAAGAGCTTGTCTCGAGCTATCTAACGTCGTTTCCCGCTTGTCGCTACGTTGCCTGGTTTTCAAGATCATAAGGGGGGAGGGGGGCGAAATCCGCCCCTCCTCCAGGGCGTGTAATTATCAGAGGCCCTCCAGGGCGCGTGTTAAAAAAAAATATACTTCATATGGCAGTAAAATATGGTTGCTTGTCCTTGAGGCAAAAGTGACGCAAATCAATATTTGGCTACTGAAAACGGGTCTTGTTTTCTGGTAGCTATTACATTGCAATTGTATGTTACCAGGGGGGGGGGGCAGCGGGGGTGCTTGCCCTCAACATCTGGACCGGGGGCGGCGCCCCCTCCCCCCCCCCCCCCCCCCACTTCGGCGTGGCAGAGATTTCCCTAAAAATGAGCTCTTTCAATTTTCTTCACATAAAGTTTTATAAAATATGAAAGCCTCCTTATGTCAATTTCATTTTGTGTATGGTTTTATTTTATAGCATGTCATATAAGTATTGTGTAGCTTTGCCTTTATACTAGTATCGTATACCTTTCTTTTCCCTCCTTTTCCTTTTTCATTATATTCTATGAAATATAATGGAAAACTTCAATTGGGTTAATTTGGTAGCAGTTGTCTGCTTGGTGCGTCGTCGTTAAAATGACGCACTGACGGCGAGAAACATCTGCTGCATTTGGTTTATAAGTTGATCCCACGTCAACGTTACGGATGCGGTCAAACTGGCGTGCGGCCCTCTAACTGTCCTCTCTGTCTCTGCCGACGGGGCGGCAATTGCAAGCAAGAGCTATCGTAAATGTCTTAGGCTACCGTGATACGGTTAAAGCGGTCGGTGCAGCCCACACTAGTGAGCTTCTTCAAGAAAAAAACGTCAGGCGTGAGGTACGAGTATTTTATCAGACGACAGGCGGGTTCACAAAGGCATACGGTTCATAGTAGGAAACGGGGGAGGGGCATGACTCCCACTTTTGTTCATAATTTGTGTTTTATATTAACCCGCACCGTGCCGGGGGTTTGGACGCAAAACAAAACTGGGGCTCCCACAAGGTGTTTTGAGGAAAGCGAGAAAAAAACGTCGGAGCGCAGGGCCACCATTTTTGGCACAGCTGTTTGGGAATCAATTACTCACATTGTGTGAAATTATTGACCACTGGTCATCTCAGGTCAGGTCACCAGACCAGTTCACGTGACCCCACCTCCAAAGAAGTTTGCGGTCTTACCACTGGCACAGTTTTTGGCTGAACGGTTTCAAACCTACAGGATTTCATAAGGTCATAGGCAACTGCAATTTTAATATCTAAGATTTTGTATATACGTGACCTAAGGTCGGGTCAATTTCGTGATCTCCCCATTATAAGTCAATAGGGAAATATTTAAATGCTTCCTATTCCGAGGATCGCATGATATCAGTCCAAATCCTTCTGGATCATGGTATCATAGACTATCCTTGATGATCCAGATGTAATGTTTGTTCAGTGACCCTACAGGGTCAGCCGAGGTCATCTGAGGTCAATAACTCGATAGAATGAAGAAAAAAGTGAAACTGGCATAAATGTGTTTGTCTCGTCGGTACACGTCTCCCAATATTGAACATGACCTACTTGGGTCATCACTTGACCATGACCTGCGGTCAAATTTCTTAGTTGATTTACACTGGTCAACATGGATGTGATTCGAAGCGCCTTGACGAGAGACGAACACGATGCCGTCAAAATCGTTGCCTCATCTTTATTAGGTAAAAAGTTATTTGGAAACTATTTGCCAAAAAATACCCTTTTTGATTTTTGATGACCTCTGGAGCCTCAACATTTGACCTGAGCTAAACTTTTGTGACACTTCACTGATTGCATATGCAAGAGCTTTCAATTAATTTTTCTCGTTTGTTCCT
>JAXIVJ010004540.1:0-81990 GCA_036785665.1 Chirona hameri
AAAATTTTCGCGCCGCTCCGCGGCGCAACTTCACTACAAATTCAATTATATGCGGGTTAGGAAAAAATCGGTCAGTTTCTCGGCGCATTTATGTGTTATGTTGCTACTTTCCTATATTATTGGGCAAAATAGTTCACTTTAGCACTTTTTCCCTGACTTTTAAGCGCAGAATATAGCAATTTTAGAGGTCCGCACCATACGCAATGCGACGCATTGATAAGAAAGCAACCCAGGGCATAATACTCAAAATTTTCGCGCCATTGCAAGTTGGTATAGCTGATTCCAAATTCGTGTCGCTGGTTCCAAAGTTGATGTGGCAGTTTGCTAACTCCAGCTCCTAAACGTTGATATGGCCCATGCCATACCTGCCATACTGCATTTTTCAGCCTTGTAACGTGCCCTTTCATAAGTTTTTTTGTTTGGGGGGGGGGGCCTTTCAACGCTTGGGAAGGGGCCCTTTCAACGCTCGGGAAGGGGCTCTTTCGAGGCGCCCCCCCCCCCCCCTGGACGAAATCCTGGCTACGTGCCTGTGCCTGGCCTAGTTGAAGTTTTTGTTTGAGACGACATGTAAGGAAGGAAGTTAGGAATTCATCTTTGTGTGTGACCGTGTGTCAGCAGTTTAAGTTTCGTTGTAGAGTAGTCAACCGCTCTTCTTGTGTGGAGGATGTTACTGGCGGCACGTCGCTGGCGCCGTGCCAGCGATGCATTTGATGCTGTGGCCAGACTGGTTATTGATTCACCGTATTTGGAAGGTTTCAATCACGACTCATTTTGGAATATAAATGATTCAGTCACCGTTTGATTCATGGATAAACATTTTGAGGAATGATTCTTTCCGATTCAAAGAATAAAAACATTTTTTGATCAAATCATGTTTGACTCACCATTGATTTTTTTTTTTAATAAATAAATTTAGTCCGAATGTATGGATGGATTTCCGAGGTCAGAACCCACGCTAAGCATAGCTTGTTGCGCAGGTCCTGACCTCACCACCCGATCGCGCAATTCCTGTTGGCCGGCAGAATTTAGAGACGAAAGTTTTACGTGCCCGAGATACCTGGACACGGTCCGCCCCGCTCACTGACGTCACCTGACCTTGATTGCGACCGCTGCCACCGGCCGCAGGCCACCCCAGTCAGGGGCAAATAGCGAGCGCCGAAGCGACTCGAACCCGGGCTGCCACTACCGGGATAGGTCAGAAGTCCAGCGCTCTACCACTGAGCTACAGGGACGGACTAACATAATAGCATTGCACAACCTTTTGGATTTAAACAGCCTTGTTTCTATGCGAGTTTTGATTCAATCACGATTCATGAATAAAACAATCCGGTGGTGAATCGATTCTTCTTTGATTCAGGGATTTTGATTGAACGATTCTAATCGATGCAATCAGAGTCGAATCAATAACCAGTCTGGCTGTGGCGACAGCGGATCGTGGACCTGTCTCGCGGAGCAACTCCTATGTATATTTAGTTGATGTATAGCCCGGTGGCGGCGCTGTGTGCGTTCGCTCTTGACTGCGCAGTCTGTGCGACTAGGAGCGCAAGCAACTTTGTTGGCATTTAATACCTTTTGTACGGATATACTGTGAATGTAACGTTCATACTTCCGCACAGAGTATTCCCTGTGGTGAACCCGGAACAAGAAGATCTCTCAGCGGTAGGATGTACAGTGCAATATACTATGTGATTGAATGCAATATCTGCATATATAAATTCGTTCTCGTGCCACGTCCAAGTTCCGTGCGACCCGTCTTTCAGGTGCACAACGCCGTAAGGTGTTAGACAGTGCCGGCGTCGCGAAAAGCTACCGCATGTTGTACACCTGGTTATTGTATAGGTAAATTGAAACGCTCTTCCCTCTTCATGTGCGTACTGTAAACACATTGCAAGCCACCAAGTTCTATGGTCAAATGATGTACTGGATGAGTATTATATTATATACATTGTACACTGTACAGGTGTCATAGCCGGTGCTTCAACCCAGCAACACTGGCACCACGAAGCAATGCTGATCACCACCAGGGACGTAGACAAGGGGTGGCTACCGGGGCCCTGCGCCCCCCCCCCCCCCCCCCCCGAGGAAAATATATTTACACTAGATAAAATGAGATTCTCTGACGACCACCCCCCCCCCCCAACATATGTCTGAGGAGCGAAATTTGTTTCTATCACCGACGTGCCCCCCACCCCACTCCTGAGAAAAATCCTGGCAACGTGCCTGATCACCACACATCGGGTCGACCCCCCCCCCCCGCTTCCAGCTTCACTGGACGCTGTCGTTGAAGCGGGAGTGCTCTGCCCAGCTGCTGTCGAGAGTCTCCTTCGACTCATCTGGGCCTGTAGCCCGATGGCCGTACGGCCCACTCGACCGGCGGGGATCGTCCTGGTGAACGATGGGGCCGCAGATGCCCCGCCGTTTCCGCATCGCCACGATCTTAGCCAGACTCGGGCGAACGTGCAGAAAGGTTTTTGGCACCTTGATGGGCGTCACGATGCAGGAGTCCGACACCCGTTCGAAGCACCGCACTGTTCTGAAACGATGTAAGCGAGGTATAATGCCTGGCGTAAATGTAATAATGGTAGGGCATCAAAACGTCCATTATGTCCTTTGGTTGTACGACATTAAACAACAGAGAGACAGTCTGGAAGACAACCGGACGACCAAGGACCACAGCTAGTTACATGACATGAACAGCATTTTGAGATGTAATAGGCGAGCTCAATCCCTCGTGCATTACTGACCATACCGGCGCTTTGCAATAGAGGAAAGATGACAGACAGGAAGACAATTTATAAAAAGGTTAGCGGTATGTCCTCACTTCACAATGCCGTCGTCGTTCCGCGCATAGTCCGGCCCATATGAGCCGAGAAGTCGATCACGGCGACCTGCTTGCGGAGGCTGAACGTTGGCGGCCTGCAGACAAGAAAAGAGAAACAATTACCTTTAAAAAAACAATATGGCGACATAGAACACAACAATGACTGAGTATGAACAACGTGATGACGTGAACAACAACGTGAACGACAAATGATGACGTCAACACAAATAATACTGCTAACGTAATAGCACAAGCACAAAAAAAAACATTTTGAAACAGCGTCATTTGGAGTCACTTACTGGTCTCACTGTCATTTGTCATTTGGTGTCACTGGCCAGAGGGGCGCCGTCATTACAGTGTCTTAGGTTTATTATCACATAGCCCATTATTCGGAGCCAATTAGGTACACAATACTGAGTAAATGTGACTGGCCGTCACTGGCCAGATGGGCGCCGTCATTAGACGGAGGGGAGCCGTCACTGGCCGGAGGGGCGCAGTCACTGGCCGGAGGGGCGCCGTCATTAGCAGGAGGGGCACCGTCACTAACCAGAGGGGCGCCGTCATTAGCAGTAGGAGCGCCAATACTAGCCAGAGGGGCGCCAACACTAGCCAGAGGGGCGCCAACACTAGCCAGAGGGGCGCCGTCACCGGCCAGAGGGGCGCCGTCACCGGCCATAGGGGCGCCGTCACTGGCCAGAGGGGCGCCGTCACTGGCTATAGGGGTGATGTCATTAGCAGGAGGGGCGCCGATATTAGCCAGAGGGGCGTCATCACTGGCCAGAGGGGCGCCGTCACTGACCAGGGGGGCGCCGTCACTGGCCAGAGGGGCGTCGTCACTGGCCAGAGGGGCGCCGTCACTGGCCAGAGGGGCCTAAAAACAGACGAAATCTCATGAGTTTTGGAAATCTGTCGGACAGCCACTCAAACCAACGTTTTGGGCCGGTCTGCATTCGCCAGAAGGCCCGAGTCCTTACTTGGAACCCTTACTTAGTAAAATGGCAATGTTAACCTGCCAATGACTGGGGGGGGGGGGCAAATATCCCCCCCCGACAAATTTTCGCAATAGCTCAAAAACCAATAGCGGTATCAACGTTAAACTTTGGGTATCTTCTCCTACACAAATTTTACGTCTTCTGTGCATAAATGAAGAAATTTTGTCGATAACAAAATCGAGATATCACGAATTTAGTGACGTTACTACACACGAGTTTGGCGAATAAAAAAAACAGCTAAACTTTAACCCGCGCACTGCAGGGGGTTGATTTCCGCCCCCCCCTCAGGTTTTTTCAAAGATAGCGAAAAAAACGGCGGCGCGCAGCGCCGCCGGGTTTTGATACACCTGTTAGGACATCAATTGCGCACACTTTTGAGAAAAAAAATATGCTCGGGTCATCTCAGGTCAGGTCACCAGACCAGATCAAGTGACCCCACCACCAAACATGTTTGCAGTTGTGCCCAAGTCAGAGTTTTTCACCGATCAGGTTGAAACTTACAGGATGTCATGAGGGCATCAGTACTTACAATTCGTATAACTCGGAATTTTGATATCGGTGACCTAAGGTCAGGTCAATTTCGTAACCTCCCCATAATAAGTCAATGGGGAAATATACAAATGCTTCCTATTTCAAGGATATGCATGGTACTAGTCCAATTACTTCTGGATCATGTTATTATAGAATATTCTTGATGATCCAAGTGTAAGTTTTGTTCAGTGACCCCTATTGGGTCATTTGAGGTCATGCGAGGTCACCATCACTTTTTTGTCAATAACTCTCGACATAATGAAGATAGAGAAGTAAAACAAACATCAATGTCTTTGTCTCGTCGAGACACGTCTTCCCATATGCAACATGCCCTACTTGGGTCACCACTTGACCTTGACCTTAGGTCAAATTGTTAAGTTGACTTAACAAGGTCACCATATATACAGGGGCGCAGCCAAGGGGGGGGGGGCAAGGGGGCAATTGCCCCCCCCCCCCCCTACGGATCACAGGGGGCCCCGCCGAGATTGGCCCAGATACCATTTGCATTAGCTAATGAAAACTCATGAGATTTCGTCTGTTTTTAGGCCCCTCTGGCCAGTGACGGCGCCCCTCTGGCCAGTGACGGCGCCCCTCTGGCTTTCAAAAAGTCACAGAGGAGCCCTCAAACCAGACAAGGGTCACTCTGGTGCATGTCAAGGGCCCTCAGAGACACTGAAGGGCTTTCGAAGCCGGCCCAGGGGGCCTCTTGGGCATGTCCAGGGGCCCATTGAGCCCACCGAGGGGCCCAAAAAACTGTCCAGGGGCCTCTCCAGCATGTCCAGGGGCCCATTGAGCCCACTCAAGGGTGCAAGAACATGCCCAGGGACCTTTCAAGAATGCCCTGTGGCCCATTGAGCCCACTCAGGGGCCCCAAAAACCTGCCCAGGGGCCTCTAGAGCATGTCCACTTGTCCAGGGGCCAATTGAGCCCACCCACGGCCCAACAAACCTGCTCAGTGGCCTCTCAAGCATGTCCAGGGGCCCATTGAGTATGTTCAGGGGCCTCTCGAGCCTGGCCAGGGCCCATTATAGTCTGTTTTGGGGCCTCTTGAACCTAACCAGGGGCCCATCATAGTTTTCCCAGAGGACCATCGAGTCTGTTCAGGGGCCTCTCGAACCTGCCCAGGGGCCATTAGAGCCAGCCCAGAGGCCTCCTGAGCTTGCCCAGGGGCCCATTGAGTCTGTTCAGGGGCCTCTCGAACCTGCCCAGGGGCCTCTCGAACTTGCCCAGGGGCCCATTGAGTCTGTTCAAGGGCCTCTTGAACCTGCCTAGGGGTCATTAGTCTGTGCAAGGGCCTCTCGAGCTTTCCCATTGGTCCATTGATCCTGTTCAGGGGCCTCTCGAACCTGCACAGGGGCTATTAGAGTCTGCTTAGGGGCCTCTCGGCTTGCCAAGGGGCCATTGAGTCTGTTCAGGGCCCTCTCAAGCTTATCCAGAGGTCCATTGAGTCTGTGAACGGGGCCCTCGAGCCTGCCCAGGGGTTTCTAGCCGTCGCCTGCAGCGCCTGCTATAGCTGGAGCGCCTGCTAGCCGTGGTCGGCGCGGTTATAATGAGCGGTAATGTGCTGTACTCTGACCCACCTGGTGCAATGTTTTCTTGGGTTTCAAAATGGTTATTTGATAAGTCTGATGCGTTTTTGAATTCGTGGGGGGGGGGGGGAGTGATGGTACTACAAAACAATTTAACAATTTTCCTCTCAGAAGTGTGTGCTGCAATATTTGTCAGCCAGGGGCGTCGCCGACGGGAGGGTCGGGGGGAGGTCTGGGCAAACTCCCCCCACTTTTAGAAGGCGGTGGAGGGTCGACCCCCTCCCCCCCCCCCCACACACACTTTTTGAGGGAAAAAAATAAAAATTATCGTAAAAATTGTCTTTGAAGTGCAGTAAAAATCCAGCTAGGCATGACACAAGTTTCGCAATTGCTTATACAAATTTGGAAAATGGAAAAAATAATTGCATTAAGTGTCTGGCAGAGGCTCTCCTTGGCGGTAATTGCTGGCCCCAGGGCCCATTCCCTTCATAAAATATTCACTTCTAAGTTTCAAGCAGGCTACATGTTTAGCTAGTTTGCCGAGTTCCGAAAAAGGCGACGCGAACGAAAAGACGAGGAGATCGGCACCCGGAAGCTGCTCCAGCGGTGCACAATTTGCTGGACCGAAGAGCTAATAGTCGAAACGGGTCAGGACCATCTCCCCAAGCCATCTCACCTCACGGTCTGGTTCCAATATTAACATTCCGTTTTCCAGGACCTAAAATTCACATTTTCACGCCGCTTCGCGGCGTCACATCGGTAGTCATCGTCATAACGAAGCCATAGTCATCGTCATCGGTCCGTCGTAACGCTGAATTGCATGAATATCATGTTTAGCTTATTATCCTCTACAAAGCACACCGCCTATATTTCTGGGTTGTATCAGGCAAAACCGTAAAAATTTCGCGCCGCTTCGCGGCGCTAACTAACAAGTACATACCTACCTACTATAACATGACAATCCACATTAAAAATGCTGCAAAGGCACGTATCAAAATGGGGGTACATTTTTTCGTCATTTCAGCCGCCCCCAACTCAAAAGCCGACCCCCACCTGTTGTCATGGCTAAGATATGTTTTCTCTCCAGTACGTAACAATACAAATTAGTTATGCGCTCAGTACAATGCCTACTGAGGGTCCTGGTCCAATCCAGCTCATCAAAAGTAGACGAGAAAAAAAAACTAAAAAGGGGGCCTCACAAAATAAAGTGGCCGAAATCCGTAGAGTTTTTCATATCCAGGGGTATTTTTTGGGGGTGGGGGGCCTCTCCCAGGTGCTTGCCCCCCCCTTCTGAAGGTCTGGCTGCGCCCCTGCATATATATCATTCAAAGCGCCTTGACAAGATAAACACAATGGCGTAAACAGTTCTCCGTTATCTTGATTAAGTAAAAAGTTAATAGCAAAACACGATTTAGCAAAAAAACGGCATTTTTTAACCTCTGGAGCCTCAAATATTGACCTGAGATCAAATATGAGGACACCTTAGCGATTACAAATTTCACTGACTGGCGTTTGCTTTTTTCCGTTTGTTTCTAACTATCATCGTTTCCAGGCACGTAGCCAGGATTTCGTCCAGGGAGGGGCGGCGCCTCGAAAGGGCCCCTTCCCGAGCGTTGAAAGGGCCCCTTCCCAAGCGTTGAAAGGCCCCCCCCAAAAAAAAAAACGCATGAAAAGGCACGTTACAAGGCTGTAAAATGCAGTATGGCAGGTATGGCATGGGCTATACCAACGTTTAGGAGCTGGAGTTAGCAAACTGCCACATCGACTTTGGAACCAGCGACACGAATTTGGAATCAGCTATACCAACTCGGAATATTTTTTTAAGCTCAAGACCTGGAACTCGCGAAAATTTTGAGTTTTATGCCCTGGGTTGCTTTCTCATCAATGCGTCGCATTGCGTATGTTGCGGACCTCTAAAATTGCTATATTGTGCGTTTAAAAGTGCGGGGAAAAAGTGCTAAAGTGAACTATTTTGCCCAATAATATAGGAAAGTAGCAACATAACACATAAATGCGCCGAGAAACTGACCGATTTTTTTCCTAACTCGCATATAATTGAATTTGTAGTTAAATTGCGCCGCGGAGCGGCGCGAAAATTTTGAGTGTTATTCCCTGTACAGCTGTATTCTTACTGTTGAAAGGCCCAAGATCCCTTCAGATCGTCTAGGGGCCCCTCTGACCTTTTCTACGCCCTTCCGACCTGTTCAGGGACTCATCTGGGATCCGCGAAGCGAAAAGACATGATGTGGAGTGGGTGATATATATAATACAAAGAGGGTTTACTCTACAGGAAAAAATAAAATCGGATCTTTCGGGTATATTGTAGCACCCTGACGAAGGTATTACAATATACCCGAAAGCTCCGCTTTTAATATTTGTATTGTGGAGTAAGTCCTCCTTGTATTTAATCTTCATCTGGGATCTCTACGTGCTTTGACCCTTCCGGTCTCACCAGAGACTCCTCTGACCTTCCAAGAAGCCCCTCTTGTGTGTCAAGAGGCCCATTCGGCCTGTTCAGAGGTCCTTCCGACCTGGCCAGGGACTGCACTGGCTGCTTTGTCGCCCTGCCGACATGCTCAGGGGCAGGGGCGGCGGATTGCGGGGCGCAGTTTAAGGGGGGGCCAAACTATGTTTTGCCCCCCCCCCCCCCCCCCCGACGTGAAATCTAATGCATGCTTTATTTGCGTTTTTAGAACGGTACTGGGCATCCCAAAATTGCAGCAGTCAAAATCAAGCTAGCCACAGTCAAAAATTTAAAAATTTCGCGCCGCTTCGCGGCATAACACAAGTTTCGCAATTGTATATACAAATTTTGAAAAATAATTCCATTAAGTGTCTTGCAGAGGCTCTCCTTGGCGGTAATTGCTGGCCCCAGGGCCAACTCTCTTCATAAAATATTATCTTTAAAGCGGGCTACATGTTTAGCTTGTCTGCCGAGTTCCGAAAAAGGCGACGCGAACGCAAAGACGCGGACTTCGGTAACCGGAAGCTGTTCCAGCGGTGCCCAACTTGTCGGCCCGAAGAGCTAATAGTGGGGACCAGGCCAGGACTATCTCTCCAAGCCATCTCCCCCAGGCTCCTCCAGATCCACAGGGACCATTTATGCGCGGAAATGTCGGTCTGCCTCTTGCTACTTTGAAACCATATGCACCGTTACCAGTTGTTTAGTTACAGTTCGGTACATAGGTATGTATACAGACTACAGTTATTATTATCATATGTACTATTGAACGCAGACTGCCACCGGCCATCGTGATTTACTATCCGAGTCTAATGTATATGAAAAACTACCTTCATTTCAACATTTTGCATCATACCGAGATGTGCAACCAGGAAATGGTGGTTACCTAAGGCTTGGCTCCACTTACGGTCTGGTTCCAATATTAAAAATGCGTTTTCCACGACCTAAAATTAAAATGTTCACGCCGCTTCGCGGCGTCACATCAGTGGCCATCGTCATAACGAAGCCATCGTCATTGTCTTCGTTTCGTCGTAACGCTGAATTGAATGAATAACATTTTTAGCTTCTTATCCTCTACAAGGCTAAGAACCTAAAAATGCCTATGTTTCTGGGTTTTATCAGGCAAACCCGAGCAAAAAAAAATTCGCGAAGCAACAAGTACCTACTATAATATGCAAATCCACATTAAATATGTTGCAAAGGCTTAAATACACACATAACAAATTGGGGTACATTTTTTTCTCGTCATTTCATCCGACCACCCCACTCAAAAATTATCGGCGGCGCCCCTGGGTACAGCTGACAATTGACATAGTTTTTCTCAGTGTAAGGCAATGTCGGAACAATACAAACTGCAAGCTAACATCTTTCCTTTTTCGATATCCCAAAAGGTCGAAAACCTAAAAAAAAGAGGAAAAAATTCGAAATAGTGTGGTTGCAAAATAAAGTGGCCCAAATCCGGGGAGAAATTCGAAATTGGGGGTAGGTAAGGTCCGCTAAAAACGGTTTGCCCCCCCCCCCCCCCACAAAAAAACGGCCGGCTGGATCCGCCCTTGGGCGCAGGGTACCCAAAATCCCCCACCCCTCAAATGAAAATCCTGGGAAGGGAAGGGTCATGTTGCCCCCAGATTGAGCAGCTAAAATCTGGGGGGGGGGGGCAAAACTACCCTTTGCCCCCAGGATTTTCGACTGGGGGAATTTTGGGTACCCTGCCCCCGCAATCCGCCGCCCCTCCTCAGGGGCCCCTCCGACCTGCCCAGGGGCCCCTTCAGTCTGGCTAGGAACTAATCCGGCATGTTCAGGGGGGCTTCCGACCGGCCCAGGGACCCTTTCGGTCTAGCCAGGGGCCCCTCTGACTTGCCCAGGAGCCCCTCCGATCAACCCAGCGACT
This sequence comes from Chirona hameri, assembly GCA_036785665.1. Lineage (NCBI taxonomy): Eukaryota > Metazoa > Arthropoda > Thecostraca > Balanomorpha > Balanidae > Chirona > Chirona hameri. The sequence continues at coordinate 10,226 of JAXIVJ010004540.1, forward strand.
CTTCTGGTCGGCCTGCGCTGGCTGCTTTGTCGCTCTGCCGACATGCTCAAGGGGCCCTCCGACCTGCCCTGGAGCCCCTCCATGCTGGCCAGGGGCCACTTCGGCATGTTCAGGGGTCCTTCTCACCCACCCATGGGTCCTTTCGGTCTGGTCAGGGGCCCTCCGATCTGCGCAGGGGCCCTTTTAACTTTCCAGGGGTCCTCTGGTCTCTCCAGGGGCCCTTTAACCTTCGAAGGGGCCCTTCCGACCTAGCAAGGGACTGCGCTGGCTGCTTTGTCGCCTTGCGACATGCTCCGAGGGCCCTCCGACCTGCCCTGGGGCCCCTCCGTGCTGGCTAGGGGCTCATTAGGCATATTCAGGGGCCCTTCTGACCCACCTAGGGGCCCTTTCGGTCTGGTCAGGGCCCCTCTGAACTGCACAGGGGCCCTCTTAACTTCACAGGGGCCCTCTGGTCTGTCCAGGGGCCCTCCAACCTGCTCAGGGGCCCTTATGACCTGGCAAAGGACTGCGCTGGCCGCTTTGTCGCCCTGTCGCCCTGTCAGGGGCTTCTCAACCTGCCCAGGGCCCCCTCTGTGCTGGCTAGGGGCCCATTCGACGTGTTCAGGGGCCCATTGGACGTGCTCAGGGGGCTCTGTGACCCGCTCAGGGGCCCTTTCGGTCTGGCCAAGGGCCCCTCTGACATGCACAGGGCTCTTTTGAACGTCCAAGGGGCCCTCTGGTCTTTCAGAGAGGGCCCTAATGGCCCTAAAGGGCCTCTGAAGTCCTCTAAACTCTCTAAAGACCACGATTCGTGTAGTAAAGAGCCTATGATACCGCGCTTCGCGCGGTCTCGTCGGCCCTTTTCGGCGCGCTGCGCGCGCCGAAAAGGGCCCTCGCGCGCCAAAAAGGGCCCTTCTGGCCTCCAGGGGGGGGGGGGGGGGGGGGGGGGGCACCGCCCTCCCCTTGGCTACGTACCTGAGCGTTTCTGAGATATATGGGAATTTCTGGAGCGATGTTCTAAAACAGGAAAAAAAAAACCTGAAAAATTTGACCTTTGATGACCTCTGGTGACCTCAATTTTGACCTGACTTAAAAAACACTGAAATACTTTCGATAGAACATGTATGAAGCTACCAAATGCCTTTTTCCGCTTCTCGCTACGTTGCGTAGTTTTCGAGATCTCAGGGGGGGGGAGCGGAAATCAACTCCCCCCCTGCAGTTCCGTGTTCGGCGCAAACCTGCAGTGCACGGGTTAAGAGAGCATGTAAATTCTATATTTTGAGCAAAATGAAATACAAAATGTCAGAAAATAGCAAATGGCAAGGGCTACAAAATTGACTTTCGGATTTGTGAAAACTTTGATTTTTGACCCCGCCAAAAAATAATTTAAAAGAAATCAATAAAAACCATTTCTTCAGAAAAATCCCCTAAAAATAGAACATTGCAAATATATTAACAATTCACCGGATTTCGCATCTTTATACATAAAGAGGGGATTTAAAACAAGCTTTTCTTAGTAAAAGCTGCATATACTCTCTTTTGAAATAGGAAACGTGTCAATTTGTTGCCCTTTTCAGGCGGTTTGGGAGGCTTGGCCGCCTTGCCCCCTGTTGGATCCGCCAGCGGCCAAAAACATTGGGAGGGCCGAGCGGGTACCATTGGGGGAGGGGGCGAACTCAACATTAGGGGGAGGGGGGGGGGGCGAGGGCCACCCCAAAAGTATATAAATCTACACCTATGGAAGATATGTATGTTATACATATAAATATCAAACATTGGTTTGATCCATGCCCATGGGCATGGATCAAACCAAGGCTGCAGCCTTAAAGAATATTGTCTGTACTAATATAAAACATGATGGCTGTGTTAGAGTCCTCCCCTTGGCTACGTACCTGAGCGTTTCTGAGATATATGGGAATTTCTGGAGCGATGTTCTAAAACAGGAAAAAAAACCTGAAAAAAATTTGACCTTTGATGACCTCTGGTGACCTCAATTTTGACCTGACTTAAAAAACACTGAAATACTTTCGATAGAACATGTATGAAGCTACCAAATGCCTTTTTCCGCTTCTCGCTACGTTGCGTAGTTTTCGAGATCTCAGGGGGGGGGAGCGGAAATCAACTCCCCCCCCTGCAGTTCCGTGTTCGGCGCAAACCTGCAGTGCACGGGTTAAGAGAGCATGTAAATTCTATATTTTGAGCAAAATGAAATACAAAATGTCAGAAAATAGCAAATGGCAAGGGCTACAAAATTGACTTTCGGATTTGTGAAAACTTTGATTTTTGACCCCGCCAAAAAATAATTTAAAAGAAATCAATAAAAACCATTTCTTCAGAAAAATCCCCTAAAAATAGAACATTGCAAATATATTAACAATTCACCGGATTTCGCATCTTTATACATAAAGAGGGGATTTAAAACAAGCTTTTCTTAGTAAAAGCTGCATATACTCTCTTTTGAAATAGGAAACGTGTCAATTTGTTGCCCTTTTCAGGCGGTTTGGGAGGCTTGGCCGCCTTGCCCCCTGTTGGATCCGCCAGCGGCCAAAAACATTGGGAGGGCCGAGCGGGTACCATTGGGGGAGGGGGCGAACTCAACATTAGGGGGAGGGGGGAGGGGGGGGGGGGCGAGGGCCACCCCAAAAGTATATAAATCTACACCTATGGAAGATATGTATGTTATACATATAAATATCAAACATTGGTTTGATCCATGCCCATGGGCATGGATCAAACCAAGGCTGCAGCCTTAAAGAATATTGTCTGTACTAATATAAAACATGATGGCTGTGTTAGAGTCCTTCACAGTAGATGTATCAATGTTTTAAAATACAAAATGTTTTGTAACAATATAAATATTTAAGCCAAAATAATGCATGATGGTTATATAGTTTCTCCACAAGGCTGTACTTCATCCCCTCCCTGGTTGTACACTTCAGTCAGGTTCTAACAGTGGACTTTCATGTTATCATAGTGTAGACAATATTGACACACTAAAACACTCCAAAGTATTGGCAGGAAAAGTAAGCTATTTTATTTTGATTTTTGATTTTCACCATGCACAGTGTGAACAGTACAGTATTTTGACACAACCAAACAATGAAACCTTACCTTCAGATTTGGATGAAATGTAGGAATATGGGACCTACATTTCATGAGACATGCCTATGAGGTTAGGACCATGACATACACAAGGGGGGGGGGGGGGCACTTGGCTACGTACCTGAGCGTTTCTGAGATATATGGGAATTTCTGGAGCGATGTTCTAAAACAGGAGAAAAAAACCCTGAAAAATTTGACCTTTGATGACCTCTGGTGACCTCAATTTTGACCTGACTTAAAAAACACTGAAATACTTTCAATAGAACATGTATGAAGCTACCAAATGCCTTTTTCCGCTTCTCGCTACGTTGCGTAGTTTTCGAGATCTCAGGGGGGGAGCGGAAATCAACTCCCCCCCCCCCCCTCTGCAGTTCCGTGTTCGGCGCAAACCTGCAGTGCACGGGTTAAGAGAGCATGTAAATTCTATATTTTGAGCAAAATGAAATACAAAATGTCAGAAAATAGCAAATGGCAAGGGCTACAAAATTGACTTTCGGATTTGTGAAAACTTTGATTTTTGACCCCGCCAAAAAATAATTTAAAAGAAATCAATAAAAACCATTTCTTCAGAAAAATCCCCTAAAAATAGAACATTGCAAATATATTAACAATTCACCGGATTTCGCATCTTTATACATAAAGAGGGGATTTAAAACAAGCTTTTCTTAGTAAAAGCTGCATATACTCTCTTTTGAAATAGGAAACGTGTCAATTTGTTGCCCTTTTCAGGCGGTTTGGGAGGCTTGGCCGCCTTGCCCCCTGTTGGATCCGCCAGCGGCCAAAAACATTGGGAGGGCCGAGCGGGTACCATTGGGGGAGGGGGCGAACTCAACATTAGGGGGAGGGGGAGGGGGGGGGGGGGCGAGGGCCACCCCAACAGTATATAAATCTACACCTATGGAAGATATGTATGTTATACATATAAATATCAAACATTGGTTTGATCCATGCCCATGGGCATGGATCAAACCAAGGCTGCAGCCTTAAAGACATAAAGACATAAAGACATAAAAGAAAAGTGCAACAAAGAGCCTCTTGGGCCCATCCGAGGTTGCACCCCCCCCCCCCCCCCATCCCCCCCCCCCCCCCCTCCACCAGTCTCGCCCCTTCAAATCACCTTACTCTACCTGCATAAAAGAAGGCTAATCCCACGAGTATTTATGAACTAATCCCTTCTCTGTAAAGTATTTATCTAATCTAATTTTGAAGGAAGCAAGTGTCACTGCATCAGCGACATCCCCTGGTAGCATATTCCAATGTCCTACAACCCTTCTACTGAAAAATGACTGTCGTAGCCTAGTCCTACTTTGTTTCATAATGAGTTTATGCTGATGACCTCTACCTCGATTTTCCCTATTGAACTCAAACATACCCTTTAAATATCCAGAATGCTGACTATTTACAAATTTGAAGACTTCAATTAGATCTCCTCTTAGCCTTCTATATCTAAGTGAAAACATACCCAATTTCCTTAATCTATCTTCATAAGGTAAACTACCAAGACAATTAATCATTTTTGTTGCCCTTTTTTGAACTCTTTCTAACAACCAGCAATCTTTCTCATATGTTGGAGACCAGGCTTGTACACAATACTCCAAATGTGGTCTAACGTATGCACAATACAGTTTTGTTATTACCTTTTCACTCTTGTAGGAAACATTTCTGTTAATGGCCCCTAGCATTCTAAGTGCCTTTTTCCTAGCTTCTACAACCTGGTCTGACGCTGATAGTCTATTGTTTACCACGACACCTAAATCTCTTTCCTTTTCAATCTGCTCCATTTTCTGCCCACCCATTTCATACCTATGTTTACTGCTAACCCGTCCAGCGTGCATAATCTTACATTTACTCAAATTGAATTTCATCTGCCATGCTTCAGACCACTCAACTAGCTTGTCCAGATCTGATTGAAAAACATCCTGATCATGTTTTCCTCTAATAATCCTGACAACTTTTAGATCGTCTGCAAATTTCAAGACTTTGCTGTCTATACTGTTCTCAATTGCATTCACAAATATTATAAAAAGCAATGGGCCCAGGACTGAGCCCTGTGGAACCCCACTGAGAACCTCCTTCCATTGTGATTGGCACCCATTCAATATAACCCTTTGCTGGCGTCCTGAAAGCCACGTTTCTATCCAATCCAGAATCTTGCCCCTGATCCCATGAATTTTAAGTTGCAACCCCAGTCTTGTATGGGGGACTTTGTCAAATGCTTTACTGAAATCAAGAAAAGCTACATCTAGCTGTTTACCCTGATCAACGCTATCTGTTGCAACATCCAAAAACTCCAGAAGATTAGTTAAACAAGAACGGCCCTTCCTAAAGCCATGCTGTGTATCTTTGATGAGTTCATTTTGCTCCAAGAATTCAACAATCTTATCTTTGATGATTGATTCAAGCACCTTGCAGACTAATGAGGTCAGACTAACTGGTCTATAGTTTTCCTCTTTACTTCTATCTCCCTTTTTATGAATAGGAACAACATTTGCTCTTTTCCAATCAAGTGGAATTTTACTATCTGCAAGTGATTTAGAAAATATTATGGCTAATGGAACCGACAACTCCCTTTCAGATTCTCTTAAAAGTCTAGCATGGATTTCATCAGGTCCTTCTGCCTTGTTAGGCCTTACTTTCTTTAGATATTCTAGAACAAGTTCACTACTTATGCCACCTAGCTCTCCTATAGTCTCCTCTGTCTCTAGCTCAGGCTGAAGTGCTGCAATACTACTCTGGTCCTCGATAGTAAAGACAGATTGAAACTGATCATTAAGCACTTCAACCATTTCACTGTCCTTGCTAACTAACACATCATCTACCTTAAATGGACCTATATTTTTGGAAACTGTACTTAACTTATAAAAACTGAAGAACTTCTTACTATTTGCATTACAATGTCTAGCTAAATCAAGTTCCTTTGCCCTTTTAGCTGCTCTGACCTTTTTCTTAACTGAATTTCTTGCATTCTGGTAGGCCTTCTTTGAAAAATTGTAAGAATATTGTCTGTACTAATATAAAACATAATGGCTGTGTTAGAGTCCTTCACAGTAGATGTATCAATGTTTTAAAATACAAAATGTTTTGTAACAATATAAATATTTAAGCCAAAATAATGCATGATGGTTATATAGTTTCTCCACAAGGCTGTACTTCATCCCCTCCCTGGTTGTACACTTCAGTCAGGTTCTAACAGTGGACTTTCATGTTATCATAGTGTAGACAATATTGACACACTAAAACACTCCAAAGTATTGGCAGGAAAAGTAAGCTATTTTATTTTGATTTTTGATTTTCACCATGCACAGTGTTTACAGTACAGTATTTTGACACAACCAAACAATGAAACCTTACCTTCAGATTTGGATGAAATGTAGGAATATGGGACCTACATTTCATGAGACATGCCTATGAGGTTAGGACCATGACATACACAAGGGGGGGGGGGGGCAAACAGGGCAATTCCCCCTGACGGTCCAACTAGAGGCCATCTTTTCAAACTCTGCAAGTCCTCGGCGACCACAAGGGTCAGACAATTCGCCTTCGCCACACATATTGTGAATGATTGGAATGGCCTCCCATCCAAAGTGGTTTGCGCTCCTTCGCTGAATGCCTTCCAAGGCTAGATTGGACACCCATTGGGTTCACGTCAGGTTCAGCATACCAGTGACACTGACTGAGACATGCCAGGAATCATGAACTCGATGAGAGCGGGTACTACAGGCCTTGAGGCCTAAAAATCCTGATTACTGTAAGGTAAAGTAAAGTAAAGTAAAGTAAAGTAAAGTAAAGTAAAGTAAGGTAAGGTAAGGTAAGGTAAGGTAAGGTAAGGTAAGGTAAGGTAAGGTAAGGTAAGGTAAGGTAAGGTAAGGTAAGGTAAGGTAAGGTAAGGTAAGGTAAGGTAAGGTAAGGTAAGGTAAGGTAAGGTAAGGTAAGGTAAGGTAAGGTAAGGTAAGGTAAGGTAAGGTAAGGTAAGGTAAGGTAAGGTAAGGTAAGGTAAGGTAAGGTAAGGTAAGGTAAGGTAAGGTAAGGTAAGGTAAGGTAAGGTAAGGTAAGGTAAGGTAAGGTAAGGTAAGGTAAGGTAAGGTAAGGTAAGGTAAGGTAAGGTCAGGTAAGGTAAGGTAAGGTAAGGTCTGTACTCTGTACATGCCCCTTTGATCAATATATATATATTTTTAATGGTGAAAATATGCCCTTTTTTTAAATATAGCTGGCCAAAACCTGAGTTTTTTTTGGTGAGGGTACTTTATGCCCGCCTAAAAACCAAACACAAATTAATTAATTTTGTTTACCAAAGGGGCACATAGACCTTCGGGGGGGGGGGGGCATTGGTCCATTTACCCCCTCCCACCCTTGTGTACGCCTGGGACAGTTGAAAGTTGGAGCAACTTTGAGGAGGTTGGAGGCACCACAGGAACAGACCCACAGTTAGACATGTTTCATCATAAGGCTTCATTAGGCAAGATGCAATTTTACACAATGAATCAAAAGGTGCTGATCAAGTATTTTATGACAAAACATGTCCACCTGTTAGCTTTCTGTGTCATATGCAATAATTGTCTGGATATTAATACAATTTCCCAGTATATTTAGATATATTATATCCATATTTCTATCATGGGCTGCAGTAAAATATTTACCATATTTTCATTATACTTCTGTAGAACCAATCAAGCAAGCATTTCCATGAAACAAACACATGAAATACCTGGTCTGTGTAAAAATCAGATTCATGATCAATGATGTATAAGGTCAACAAGAACAAGAACTTACCAGAAAATCGTCGCGTTCAACTCAGGGTCGCCCCGTTTCTATATTGGGATTTGCACCTTCTTACAATACAATTTCGCAAGCTCGGAATTCTGGCTTCTGATCCCGGCAATGCATCTAGTCACTGAACCAACTCGGTGGTAATAACAGACCTTGGTAATAACAACCTATATTACTTCTGTACTATTTCAAAGTTACTAAATGACCACGGCCAAAGTCTGTATAAATACCACGGCTAGTTTGCGGCACAATCTGCGTATGACGCAATTCTGACGTCAGCGGGTATGACGTCATACCTCATGGCCCGTTCATTCCCAGATTGTGGCCCGGAAGAGCGGGAATGAAAACGGGCCCACTAGTCCTGTGTCGAAATTACTTAACGTAGAGAGGTAATTCTTTCACCACAAACCATTTTTAGATCTGCTCTACAAATCTGCTATCTCAGTCCAAAACCCCATGTTAAAGGTGAACTATTCCCTTTAAAGGGAAATAATGACCTTTTTCCACTAAAATGGAGTTAGCACTTGAAATCGCCAGACGAGATCAAAATATATTGTAAATTCATCACATTTTGCATGAAAACTTTCCTACCGAAAGATATTTCAAGTTAAAGTTGATAAGCGTTCCACACTTTTAACGACCGGTACTTGCACTATTTCTGACCTTTTGTCAAGTACTTTTGGTCCTCATCAAACTGCGGGCTTTTCCCGTATTATTTTTTTACGCAATGGAGTGGAAAATATATTGTGCGTTCTGCTTGTTGTGATTATATGCCCGGCGATCTTCTAAAAATAACAGCGATTGGAAAAAGTGGCAATAAAATCGGAAGCTCATCGATGCACATCAACGCGGCATAGTTAGTGGTTGCGACCCTCAATTTTTGCAATTCGATTCATTTGTTTTCAACATTAGGAGTTGTGTATAGTTTGTCTGTGGCTGTATATAACACTATGCTTTATTTTATCATGAAAAATAATAATTTTTCCCAAAAAAACTAACGAACAATAACACAAAACTGGCAATTAAATCAGAAGCTCATCGATGCACATCGACGGCGACCTATTTAGCGTCGGCGATTTGTTTACAAAGTCATTGTCATGCTTCTCGGCGCACTTAACCATCTCGGCGCACTTGGCGAGTTGTTCCTGATTAGTATACCCAAGTCCCGTAGCAGGCTTTGTTAATGACGTCATTGGTGCCATTCTTGTGTAGCATTGCAAAATATATCTGATTTCGAGTTGAAAGCTAATTAAAGACTTATTCAAATGATTGTTTTTAAGTTTGAATTTTCTTGTTAATCATTATTAAAGGTATTTTATCACTGTATTTCATAGTAGTTGACACTTCAGAAACTTGTGACGTAATAATATTGTATCCAATATGCATTTCCCTCACCTTTTGCCATTGTGGCGCAGTGCCGAGTGCTTTGCGAATACTAGCTTGCCTGGGGTTCAATTCATTCCGCTCTTATTTTATTCGAGTTGGTATAGTTTGCATGTTGTTGTTATTCATGACTTATACTGATAGTCAGTCATGCATAACGGATGCTTCACGGATTGCTTCACGGATCAGAGCGCTGCTCGAACGCACGCTAGTAGCGCTTTCGTTCTCCATGGCAACCAGGCGTGAGCCAATGAAAAGCCAGAACGTATTCCCTTTCTGGCTTTTGATTGGCTGACGCCTGGTTGCCATGGAGAACGAAAGCGCTACTAGCGGGTGTCCAAGCAGCGCTCAGTTTGATCGGAAATGTCACAGAGGCTCCACAAATGCCGCACTCGATGTTAACAATGGTAGGGAAGGACGAATTTGTCAATGACCTTCATGATGTACACAAGGTACTTGTTTTGTATTTCTTCCAAACTTACAACTTTGAATTTGGGAGTAATTTTATTTAATTCTTAAATTTAAATAAAATAATTTTAAAAATATAACGGGAGCCTAAGAAATTGTTGCTAACAAAATCAAAAGGTCATTATTTCCCTTTAAAGGGAAATAATGGCCTTTTTCCACACAAATGGAGTTAGCACTTGAAATCGCCAGACGAGACCAAAATATATTGTAAATTCATCACATTTTGCATGAAAACTTTCCTACCGAAAGATATGTCAAGTTAAAGTTGATAAGCGTTCCACACTTTTAACGACCGGTACTTGCAAGTTGCAAGTACTTTTGGTCCTCATCAAACTGCGGGCTTTTCCCGTATTGTTTTTTTACGCAATGGAGTGGAAAATATATTGTGCGTTCTGCTTGTTGTGATTATATGCCCGGCGATCTTCTAAAACTAACAGCGATTGGAAAAAGTGGCAATAAAATCGGAAGCTCATCGATGCACATCAACGGCGGCATAGTTAGTGGTTGCGACCCTCAATTTTTGAAAATAAATTCATTTGTTTTCAACATTAGGAGTATTGTATAATTTGTCTGTGGCTGTATATAACACTATGCTTTATATTATCATGAAAAATAAATAAAAAAATCCAAAAAAAAACTAACAAACAATAACACAAAACTGGCAATTAAATCGGAAGCTCATCGATGCACATCGACGGCGACCTATTTAGCGTCGGCGATTTGTTTACAAAGAATTGTCATGCTTCTCGGCGCACTTAACCATTGTGGCGAGTTGTTGCTAGTAGCGCTTTCGTTCTCCATGGCAACCAGGCGTGAGCCAATGAAAAGCCAGAACGTGTTCCCTTTCTGGCTTTTGATTGGCTGACGCCTGGTTGCCATGGAGAACGAAAGCGCTACTAGCGTGTGTCCGAGCAGCGCTCAGTTTGATCGGAAATGTCACAGAGCCTCCAAAAATGCCGCAATCGATGTAAACAGTGGTAGGGAAGGGCGAATTTGTCAATGACCTTCATGAAGTACACAAGGTACTTGTTTTGTATTTTTCCCAAACTTACAACTTCAAATTTGGGAATAATTTTATTTAATTCTTAAATTTAAATAAAATAATTTTAAAACCATAGCGGTAGCCCAAGAAATTGTTGCTAACAAAATCAAAAGGTCATTATTTCCCTTTAAACTCTTAAAATAGGAATAGACAGAAAAGAAAAAGCATGCTTGATGGCCTAGCACATGTTCAAATGAGAAGGTTATCTATGGATTATTTGTGGATTGCTAATGGATTGCTATAATTGAAAGTTCGGAGTGCTTCCCCAGTGACGTCACACCTAATGTTAAACCGCCGGGCGATCCACACATAGGAAATGCCGGGACGACGCCCCCTGGTGGCACTGGTGCGTGGTTGCGAGTATCAGACAAAAATCGGGTCAGCTGATGATTGGCCATGATTGGTGCATTCAAACACCAAAAGAAATACAGGCCAGCTGATGCTCGTTCCTACGATTCCGGAGATACCAAATAACAAATTTGCCGGGACCGGAGCCGGGTCGGGAAAGTCGGGATATCGGATTGTTTTCTATTTCAGCGTTAAATCTGTTAGATGAAACCGGTTGTAACTTATTCATAATAAATTAGTGTATGATATTGATGTTCCTATTGTAATATTCAAGGAGATATAGGTAGACAATGCTTATTTTGTTCAAGAACCATATAGATAATACGTATAAAACCGCTTGAATTATCAGTAAAAAAAAACTTTGTCCTGGTTATCTTGAAATTTACACACAAATGGAGTCCGTGCCGAATGGACACAACATATTCTGGAGTGTGACTTCGGCGCCAAGGGGGGGGGGGCATGGCCCCCATGGCCCCCCTTAAATACGCCACTGGGCCTAGCGTCCTGGAACTTTCTGACTTTTCCCAAAATTGAATGGCGCGTGTTGTCAAAATGTTGATTAAAAAAATCGGTCAAGCAGATGCGGTTCCAGGCTCCTGTTTTGGGGAGAGTGTTACGAATGCGATTTTGCGGCGCATACTTCCCTCGTGGTTTGCAGTGCAATAAATGCGTCAAAAACAATTTTGGTGTAGAAACATGCTTTCTGTATTTATATTTATCAATTTCAAATTTTGACCAAATGTGACCCGAACTTGACCTAAGCTTGACACTAACTTCACTTAAATGAGGTCAGATGGTAAAATGACCATCACTATCGAATTCTACGTGTAAATAGGCCATAAAACATGTATTGCATGACTTTCGGAAATTGTCGGCGTATAGTGACCTTGTGTGACCTGACCTTGTACTTGACCTTTGCCAACAATCTCATTTTAGCTCATGCGGTATGTGTATTATACCTTTGGGAGGACTTTGGGTGATCATGGTCGCAATCAAGGGCTTTTGATGGAAAGATGGTCCATAAACTCAATTGCCTCCATTTTGACCTTTGATCCGACTTTGACCTGATACAGTGGCGCACACAGGGGGGTCAAAGGGGTCAGCTGACCCCCCGAAATTTCTGAGGGGCCCGTATTTCTGAGGGGCCCGTTTCTGGTAGGGGCCCGGCATGAGATGATGAGGCCCGGTCACAACAGGGCCCGGTCCTCGCATATTCTTGACACGGGCCCGTTTCTGGTAGGGGCCCGGTCTTGGTCAGGCCTGATCGAGGCAGGGGCCCGGTGCTTGCAAAGGCGTGATATGGGGCCCGGTCAGAACGAGAGCCCGGTACTTGAACATTATTGATGCGGGCCCGTTTCTGGTAGGGGCCGGTCTTGGTCAGGCCCGATCGAGGCAGGGGCCCGGTGCTGGGAAAGACGTGATATAGGGCCCGGTCAAAACGAAGGCCCGGTCACAACAGGTCCCGATCCTTGCAAATTCTTGATACGGGCGTATTTGATATTGATACGTATTTTGTACATTATCCATTGTTGCTTCAGGAAATGGTTTATGACAACTTTTGGCAACATGATGGTGGGCGCGAATGACGTAGTCGCGGCGCTCTAAAACCCCAACGATGATGATGATGACATAACTACCGGGGATCGGACTGCCTAACCTGCCTAACCTGTAAAATATAATGTTTGTTCTTGTCATTTACCTCATTTCGTAAAATTTACTCTCGACAGTTGTACCGCACATCAGTAGCACACGCACCTAAAATGCGCACATCAGTAGCACACGCAGTCACCTTACACGACATTGACAAGCAAATTATAATGTCTCAGGTCCCATGCTGTAGGGGGCCCGCTCAAAAACAAGTGACCGAAATCCGCGAAGTTTTCTAAAAACGGATGGGGGCCCGCTCACATGGGGGGGGGGGGGGGTCAGAGCCCTAAAAGCGGAGGGGCCCGCTTTTAGGGCTCTGACCCCCCCCCCCAAATGGAATCCTGCGTGCGCCACTGACCTGATATAACCTCATTTCGAAGAAAGAAAAATCGAGTATGCTTTAGATGCGTCTCATTGATATATTTAGAATGCCGCGTTGCGCGTCTCGCTGCGGTTATTGGTTCCGAAGATAACGAGGGGGCAATATTTGCCTCCCCCGGCCAATGGTGTTCTGCCCGGTACCCATGGGCATAACCACCCTCCGATAGTAGGGGGGACGGAGGCACTTTGAAGCAGGGGCGTAGCCAGGATTTCGGCCAGGGGGGGGGGGGGGGGCAAACGGGATCAGAGGGGCCCTCGTAGCCAATTGGGGGCCCACACACTGGCGGATCTAGGGTTCGAGTTTGGGGGTAAAAATTTATATCCCATCAAACCCATCAAACCGCCAGAAATCAGCACAAAATGTACACATTTCCTGATAAGAAAATCTAAGCAACTTTATCTAAGGAAGTTTGTTTTAAATCAGCTATCAATGCATAAGCAAGCGAAATCCGATGAGTTTTCAGAAATGTGTGAGACTTTTTGGGATTCCCCCTAAAAAAACGTCCGTGCCCCCACCACCATCCCAAACGTCTTCTTCCAAACCCCAATACATTTTGTCCTAACGTCACAATAACTTCACGCGCATCCACATGAGGCCTTGCGCTGTTATTGTAGCTCGTTGGCTATGCTACCAAATGCTGCCATATTTAGGGAAATAGGAGGTCGGACAGATCATTTTGTAACCAACGCTTAAAAGTCGATAACATTAACTCGGTAGGCCTGAGGCAGGCACGTAGCCAAGGGGGGGGGGGGGGCGGGGGGAGGCTACCCGCCCCCGCCCTGGAGGCCCGGCGGGCCCTTTTCGGGCGCGCAGCGCGCAGCGCACCGAAAAGGGCCGACGAGACCACGCTCATGGACTACGCGAAGTGTGGTCTTTAAGAGTTTAGAGCATTTCAGAGGTTCTTTAGGGGCACCAGGGCCCTTTCTGAAAGACCAGAGGGCCCTTGGACGTTCAGCAGAACCCTGCACATGTCAGAAGGGCCCCTGGACAAGCCGAAAGGGCCCCTGAGCGGGTCAAAGGGCCCCTGAACACGTCGAATGAGCACCGAGCCAGCACAGAGGGACCCCTGGGAAGGTCGGAGAGGCCCCTGAGCATGTCGGCAGGGCGACAAAGCAGCCAGTGCAGTCCCTTGCCAGGTCTTAAGGACCCCCTGAACAGGCTGGAGGGGCCCTGGATAGACCAGCACCATAGGGCCTCTGGGAAGTTAAAAGGGCCCCTGTGCATGTCAGAGGGGCCCCTGACCAGACCAAAAGGGCCCCTGAACATGCCGAATGGGCTCCTAGTCAGCACGGAGGGGCCCCAGGGCAGGTCGAAGGGCCCTCTGAGCATGTTGATAAGGCGACAAAACAGAAATCGCAGTCTCTTGCCAGGTTGGAAGGGCCCCTTAGAAGGCTGGAGGGCTCCTGGGCAGACCAGAGGGCCCTTGTGAAGTTCAAAGGGCCCCTGTGCATGTCAAAGGGGCCCCTGACCAGACCGAAAGGGTCCCTGAGCAGGTCAGATGGCCCCTGATTACGTCGAATGGGCCTCTGGCCAGCACAGAAGGCCCCCTGGGCAGGTCGGAGAGGCCCCTGAGGATGTCGGCAGGGTGAAAAAGCAGCCAGTGCAGTCCCTGGCCAGCTCGGAAGGGGCCCCTGAGCAGGCTGGAGGGCCCCTGGACAGACCAGAGGGCCCCTGGACAGATCAGAGGGCCCCTGGAAAGTTAAACCTCACAAAATAAAGTGGCCGAAATCCGTAGTTTTGCTTCTTCTTTTTTTTGGGGGGGAGGGGGGGTTAACGCTCGGGAAGGGGCCTTTCGAGGCGCCGCCCCCCCCCCCCCAGGACGAAATCCTGGCTACGTGCCTGGCCTGAGGGGCCCTCGAAATGTCTGAGGGGCCCTCGAAAGGAATTGGAGGCCCTGGGAAGGCCTGAGGGGCCCTCGAAATAAATACCAGCTCTTAAATGCTGTTATTTATTCGTGTTAGATTTGTTCGTGGACGTTCTTTATGCGACATAAGGCGTTTTGCGGGCACCTGACACCATCCAAAACACTGGGCCTTCGGCCCCAGGGGGCCCTCGCTCGGTCGCCAGAGGGGCCCGCCTGGCCTCCAGGGGGGGGGGGACATGCCCCCCCCCCCCCTTGGCTACGCCACTGCTTTGAAGTCGATGCTTTCCATGCAATGCCCAAAGGCGTAATGTTAAAATCCGAAAATGTTGGGGGAGACGCGTCCCCCCGTCCCCAGTGGTGGTTACGCCCATGTCGGTACCCCGGTCATGCGCGGGTAGTCACCGGGGCTGCTTGAATTGCATCAGGTGCGCTGTTTTGGCTATCATTTATAGAAAGAGATACGTACAAACTTCAAATTCAATCACTCGAGAAAAACTTCCGTTTTCATTAAGTTTTCTCCTAAGATCATTGTTTTCACTTTCAGTGCAGGGAACACGCTGAGGGGGGGGGGGGGCAACTTGTATTGAATGCCCCTCCCAGATTCTTGTGGGGGGAGGGGGATTTGCCCCTGATGCCCCACACCCTGGATCCGCCAGTGTGTATGGCCTTCACAGCAACTGTCTACTTATATTCCTGTCACTAGATGGCAGTAGTAGTAAACGCCTGAAGTTATGCTGTACCGCATACAATAACTGAGTGCTGTTCGGCGGCCGGCTCTCACGTTAGCCAGTGGCCAGGTGGCCAGACGCCAGTGATAGTGTGCTCGCAGGTTGCCTAGCAACGTGCGATTCACCAATCAGGAGCCAGAAAACGGTGACGTCACGCGCAGATTTGCATGTACGTGCCCCCTTACGTGACGTCACATGCTCGCGCGCGAGAAGCATTCCTGTATTTGAAAAAAGAGCGCTAGCAGAGCTTGCTAGCGGGTTTGCTCGCGGGTGTTCAGCGGTGCCGGCTGAAACGCGAGCTGACGTCACTCATTATGACGCCACAGCCCTGTGTGACGTCAGTGAGCGCTCTCGCGAGAGCCGGCCGCCGAACAGCGCTCTGGTCGCGCAACGGGAGTGTAGCGACTAACGAGTCATTCTGGTCATCAAGGGGGGAGGGGGTAACGAAAGACATCGCCACCAAATTTTAAGTGGGGGGGGGGGGGGGGGGGCAGTCAGGTGTTGAAGGCCCAGCCAGGTGTTTAGCCACCACTCTCATGCAGCTAATGCTAAATCCTGCTCATCCGAGGGGGGGGGGGGGGCGGAGCGATCCTGGGAGGTCCAGCCGCCCTACTCTTCCTCCTCCCCTCCCGGTGGCGACGCCCCTGAGGGTAAACATACTCTTGACGCTGAGAACCACTGTTTTACAGTTTCTAAAATGTTTACTGACGCACAAGTTTTCGTTAACGAATAATGTCTAACATTTTCCAATTTTACAAATTACACATATGTAACAGCGTTGTCGTGACTACCGGGGAGGCAATAAGCCATGCCGTTGCGGCAAAGCAATTCTACGTAGTGCAAGAGCGCATGGATCATGCCCGACTGCCTGCTCACGGCCGGACATGCCGATGAAGCTCAACGACTGCAGCTGGAACACGCCATATAGTAGACAGATTGAATATGCAACACACTTGTCAAAAGTACACTGAATGGATTGGCATACGCCACAGTGACATTAAGGATGATAATATCAATTTAAGTGACTTCTCCAATGTGATGGCAGTAAATGGGACGAACTTATCGACGATATTATCATGGACATGAAAAAGGGCAGGTGTGCACAGAATTAGCTATATTCAACAGTTGTCGCTGTAGCCTGGGCAAATAGTACTACAGAGAGCAGTGAAAACAAGCTCACATAAAATGTGACGTTCGGAGCCTCGAACAGCACACGAGCAGCATGTCACCGCACACAGAGTACGGCCGGCTCGTGACGCTCATCACAGCACGCATCATCAGGTATCCGTCCCGCATCGGCCGGCGTGACGCTCAAATCGGCACACATCAGCTATCCGTCCCGCATCGGCCGGCTCGTGACGCTCAAAACGGCTAGTTCCTCTCCGGGACCGTGCCACATTTATCACTAGCGGCAGCGAAGTAATTATCCTAAACACAGCCCCGCCCGCCACACCTGTCACTGTGGTCCGGCCTGCCCGCTCAGAGCAGCTGGTTCAGCAGCTGTACGAACGACACCACCAGCGCCCTGACCTTCTCAGCATCCCACTTCATCCGCCGTTCGATCTTGGTCATGCACTTGTCCGGGTGCCAGAGTCGCAGCATGTCCCGGACGGCGCGGCGGCGCTCGGCGGGGTTCTCAGCGCCGGACTCCACCAGCCGGCGCGTCTCCTGCATCGTGATGCTGCCCAGCGGCTTGAAGTCGGACGCCACCAGCGGGCCGTCCTCAGCGTGCACCAGCTGCTGCAGCGCCCGGTACCGGCGAACCACCTTGGACAGCTTGGCCGAGGCGCCCTTCGGCGTCTGTCCGAGCCGCTGGCGCGCCTCCTCGCGAGCCTGGCGCCTAGCCTCGTCCTCGCGCCGCCGCCCATCCTCCACCTCGCGGAAGCGGCGCGCTCGCTCCTGCTCCTCCTGCTGGCGGCGGCGGCGCTCGGACTCTTCGGCCTGTACCCGCTCACGCTCCTCGCGCTCCTTCCGCTGGCGTCGCTTCTCGGCGCGGGACGGCTGGGCCGGGCTGGAGTGGCCGCGCGCGCTGTTTTCACCCCGCATCCGCTCCGACCACGAGTCGGTGTCATCAGCGTCCTCAGACAGGTACTCCGAGAAGTCTGCAATGAAGCCACCGACGGTGTCACGCCAAGTGATCTCGGCATCGGTCAGAATCAGAGGCAACGGTCAGAATCAGAGGCAACGGTCAGAATCAGAGGCAACGGTCAGAATCAGAGGCACTCACCATGGAATCAATAGGCTGTAAGAATGTAGTGAATTTGCGAGGAGATTATATGTTGCATAACATGCACATCTCAGCTAACAATATGCAACAGTCACAAATGCACGCGTGTCTTTTCCCTGCAACTTTGTTCTCCTCGACGCAAACTCAATTATTCACCAACAGTGGATGGTTAACCCGTACACCCGTTAACACATTTACATTTTCTAGAGGTAACTTCACCCGCTATCCCGTTAATAATAATACCCGTTAGCCGTTGACTTTTTTCGGGAGACACTCAGAAGCGGGATTAGAGTAAGCGCCATTACTCTTCATCACTCCCAGCCTACCGGTCACAGAACGCCCCGCGCCCCGCACGCGGCCGCTCCACGCGCGACACTGCGACCTGATCACAGGCTCCGCCCCAACCAGCGAACAGGCTCCGCCCCATCCCATGCCGAGCCGCGAGTCGTAGGAGAGAGTCAGCCTTCCCATGGAACCCGCGGGCACCCGGCTGGTTAGTCAATTGGTTGGAGCTTCGACCTGGCAACGCAAAAGTAATTGGTTCGAGCCCATGCTGTCCGGAGCTTTTCACAACACTATAGCTAGGCTCGGGCAGCACTTTAGATCTCGGGGAGTGAACAACAGAAAGACAGACAGAGACAGACAGGTAGAGGCTCTTCCAACAGTGTTAGATGCATCGCTTGTATTTGATACTGAAGTTTCTGTCAAGCTTACCATATTTAACTAAATTGATCAATTTTCACAGCATGTTTCCAGCATGGCTAGACTCAGATCTCAGCATCATCGGTGAATGAACCTCTTGTTTAGAGACTGCTAGATATGTAGGTACCGGCACAAAGTACCACTACCGATAACAGCCACAATGGTCGCCATATAAACGCTGCAGTTGCGGCACCCATCCCCCCTCCCATAACAGCCACAACCAACGCCATCTATACAAGGAGAAAAGATAGTCCTGAAGGACACTGACTAGGCAGGCTAGGACACTGACTAGGCAGGCTAAGACACTGACTAGGCAGGCTAGGACACTGACTAGGCAGGCTAGGACACTGACTAGGCAGGCTAGGACACTGACTAGGCAGGCTAGGACACTGACTAGGCAGGCTAGGACACTGACTAGGCAGGCTAGGACACTGACTAGGCAGGCTAGGACACTGACTAGGCAGGCTAGGACACTGACTAGGCAGGCTAGGACACTGACTAGGCAGGCTAGGACACTGACTAGGCAGGGGTGCCACATCCGGTGCATGTTGACTAAACAATGCATTTGACTTTACAAACGACACTCAACCTTGGGCAAGCGTAGCACCAGCCGCCAATAAACACGATAAGTGACTTTTAAGCGTATAATACATGAGTGTTTGCCAATCAGTAGCACAGCTGTGCGAAGATCCCATCAACGGATCCCGGGATCCGATCCACAGGGTGTGGATCCTGCATGTACTGATATTTTCAATGCGCTCAGGATTTGTCGAGAGAAACACAAGATAACCCTTCCGACACAATCCTTGTGCGTAAGCTCGCGATAGCCTACAATAGGTCCCGGAGGGAAGCTATCAAAGAAGACACATGCAAAATTCATTATCTGTCAATCGTCAGGCAGTAAATGCCTGACGCAACTGTGAGCCTCATATCTTATCAATAGATGACCTAGCCACAACCTTACCCATATATCTGCTGTGCAAAACATGTCCAGCACTGAATTAACCACGAACCTTTGTCGTATTTATCGAATCGGTCGTTTTCATACTGCATCTCAGCCCAGATTTTGTCGTTCCACGAGTCGGGCACCCGGCCGGCAGCAGGCACGCTGCCCAGCTGGGCGCGCAGCATGCTGGCGCACACGCTGTGGGCCGAGAGCACCTGCAGCGGCGTGCGGCCGTCCTTGTCCGGCACGTGCAGACAGTCGGCACAGTCATCGATCATCGGCTGTATGATGTTCTGGAACACTGCAGCGTGGTGTGAATGTGATGGTTAACGGAGTGGGCAACATCAAACATACTCGGCCGCACAGTGTTCGTTCTGGAACTGACTGCAGTACGCACGCACGCGCACGAGCACGCGCCGCGCACGCGCACGCGCACGCGCACGCGCACGCGCACGCGCACGCACACGCACACGCACACGCACACACACACACACACACACACACACACACACACACACACACACACACACACACACACACACACACACACGCGCGCGCGTCATTTAAACATGATGATTGATAAACATGCCATAACCTAACGTAAAAGCACAATGGTCTATAAATATCAGAGATTAGTATTTAGTAAACAACTTCAAAGCCAATGTTCACGAATTCACAAATATTACAGGCAAATAATAATATGACACATTAAAAACCACAAACAAGAAAGCAAAACGAAATATCTTACCAGACATTTTGGAGGTTTTGATCAGATTGATGGCAGCGTAGTGGCATGGGGTTCGCCCATGTTTGTCTTTGGCTAGATAGCTGCTGGGTCGGGCGCCTCTCCTCACGGCCCAGAACACATTCTCAGCGGCCATCTTGCCAACCAGGTGCATGAGCGTTCCGCCATCACTTTCTATCACCGAGTCCGCCGATAGTTTGTTTGATACCAAAAACGTCTGTGTTCGAAGAACTTTGTCCTTCTTTAAGTGTTTTATTAATTTTGCTAGGTCTTTCTTGCTAAGCATGTTGATAATAATGATCACGACGACCTGCAAACATATTGTAAGAATAGAAACACATGTCAGCTGTCATAACATGACATGCCAGATACGAAAATGTGAGGCATTGTGGCAAAACGCTCACACACAAGCAATGCACGTGACTGAGGAGAGCCACGGGCTGAACAGGCCGAGCAGAGGACACACGAAACATGAGAGCATAGGAAGTCCATAAAAGATGGTGGCCAATGAAACTTATATCTTGTTTTGAGAGAAACACAAATCTCCTAAGCAAGATTTATTTGCAAATTTTACATCTTCGAAAATTTGTGCATGCCCAACATACTTCCACACACGTCTGTTGTACTCTCTGATGTCACCTGACATTGAATGTGACTGCTGCCACAGGCTCCAGGCCACCCCAATCACAGGCACAGTGAATGCCAAAGTGACTCAAACCCAGCCTGCCACCCCAGATGAGGTCTGAAGCCCAGCCCTCTCCTGACTGAATTACAGTCTTAACTCTGGAACTAACTCTCGAACTACGAACTACAACTCTCCTGATTCTGCCGCGCATGCGCGCCGAGTGGGCATCTTCTAAAAGCGGTCTGCGTTACGATTCGTTATGTATCGTTAAAATCACAGTTAACCCAGCAAAGGCCCACCCAGCAACCCAGCAACCCAGTTCAAGGGAATGTTTCACCTTTCTGAAAGTTGTCAAATATACACTGGTTGTAGTCGAAAATATGAAGTGAGTGTTGCTAAAAACGATGGTGATATTTTTTCCCCAGCAACCCAGCAACCCAGCAACCCAGCAACCCAGTTCAAGGGAATGTTTCACCTTTCTGAAAGTTGTCAAATATACACTGGTTGTAGTCGAAAATATGAAGTGAGTGTTGCTAAAAACGATGGTGATATTTTTTCTCTCGAAAAGTCACTTTACTTTATACAAATTAAGGTTTTAAATTTGGGATGTTGACGTCATTTTTTATATAAACAAATGTAGTCCGAATGTTTCGTATGGATGGATTTCCGAGGTCAGGACCCACGCTAAGCAGAGCTTGTTGCGCATATCCTGACCTCACCACCCGATCGCGCAATTTCTGTTGGCCGGCAGAATTTAGAGACGAAAGTTGTACGTGCCCGATATACCTGGACACGGTCCGCCCCGCTCACTGACGTCACCTGACCTTGAGTGCGACCGCTGCCACCGGCCGCAGGCCATCCCAGTCAGGAGCAAATAGCGAGCGCCGAAGAGACTCGAACCCGGGCTGCCACTGACGGGATAGGTCAGAAGTCCAGCGCTCTCCCACTGAGCTACAGGGGCTGACTATTGAGCTATAGACCGCCGCTGATTGGCTGACAAAGTGGGATCGGCTGAAAAAGTGGCTGTCAGCCAATCAGCGGCGGCACTAGCTTAGACCCCATTTTGAAAATGGGAAATTAAATTGCTTAAAAATGGCTTTGGCTTAAAACCAGTTTTGGGGAAAATGACCTTAGTATTTTCGACATTTTAATAACGGCCAAAGATATCTCAGTTCAAAACCAATACAAAGGTGAAACATTCCCTTTAAGAATGAAGAAGACATCCGGTTAAGATATTTTTGCGACCTTAAATGCAGCGACAACCGAAAATGCAGCGACAACCGAAAATGCAGCGATATTTGGTGTCCAAGATATGCTCATTTTCGGAAGAAATCAGAATTTTCCTGCTGCTTCTCACAAGAGCAGCAGGAAAATTCTGCGAGAAATGAAGTTGATTTCTGAATGTCTTTTCGAAACGCACGTGATTCCATTTCAAGAGCAACTCAAATTTAAAGCCGGGAGGGAAAATGCCAAAGTTGAAGCCGAAACAATTTACGAACCACGAAGGCATCGTCGCTCATCATCACCATCCTAATTTGTTTACTTAATTGTATTTGTTAAAGGGAAATAATGACCTTTTGATTTTGTTAGCAACAATTTCTTAGGCTCCCGTTATATTTTTAAAATTATTTTATTTAAATTTAAGAATTAAATAAAATTATTCCCAAATTCAAAGTTGTAAGTTTGGAAGAAATACAAAACAAGTACCTTGTGTACATCATGAAGGTCATTGACAAATTCGTCCTTCCCTACCATTGTTAACATCGAGTGCGGCATTTGTGGAGCCTCTGTGACATTTCCGATCAAACTGAGCGCTGCTCGGACACCCGCTAGTAGCGCTTTCGTTCTCCATGGCAACCAGGCGTCAGCCAATCAAAAGCCAGAAAGGGAATACGTTCTGGCTTTTCATTGGCTCACGCCTGGTTGCCATGGAGAACGAAAGCGCTACTAGCGTGCGTTCGAGCAGCGCTCTGATCCGTGAAGCAATCCGTGAAGCATCCGTGATGTATGACTGACTATCAGTATAAGTCATGAATAACAACAACATGCAAACTATACCAACTCGAATAAAATAAGAGCGGAATGAATTGAACCCCAGGCAAGCTAGTATTCGCAAAGCACTCGGCACTGCGCCACAATGGCAAAAGGTGAGGGAAATGCATATTGGATACAATATTATTACGTCACAAGTTTCTGAAGTGTCAACTACTATGAAATACAGTGATAAAATACCTTTAATAATGATTAACAAGAAAATTCAAACTTAAAAACAATCATTTGAATCAGTCTTTAATTAGCTTTCAACTCGAAATCAGAAATATTTTGCAATGCTACACAAGAATGGCACCAATGACGTCATTAACAAAGCCTGCTACGGGACTTGGGTATACTAATCAGGAACAACTCGCCAAATGCGCCGAGATGGTTAAGTGCGCCGAGAAGCATGACAATGACTTTGTAAACAAATCGCCGACGCTAAATAGGTCGCCGTCGATGTGCATCGATGAGCTTCTGATTTAATTGCCAGTTTTGTGTTATTGTTCGTTAGTTTTTTTGGGAAAAATTATTATTTTTCATGATAAAATAAAGCATAGTGTTATATACAGCCACAGACAAACTATACACAACTCCTAATGTTGAAAACAAATGAATCGAATTGCAAAAATTGAGGGTCGCAACCACTAACTATGCCGCGTTGATGTGCATCGATGAGCTTCCGATTTTATTGCCACTTTTTCCAATCGCTGTTAGTTTTAGAAGATCGCCGGGCATATAATCACAACAAGCAGAACGCACAATATATTTTCCACTCCATTGCGTAAAAAAATAATACGGGAAAAGCCCGCAGTTTGATGAGGACCAAAAGTACTTGACAAAAGGTCAGAAATAGTGCAAGTACCGGTCGTTAAAAGTGTGGAACGCTTATCAACTTTAACTTGAAATATCTTTCGGTAGGAAAGTTTTCATGCAAAATGTGATGAATTTACAATATATTTTGATCTCGTCTGGCGATTTCAAGTGCTAACTCCATTTTAGTGGAAAAAGGTCATTATTTCCCTTTAAGTTATCACGGCTTGTTGAGCTTGGCGCCTGTGGCTGACGAGAACTGAGCTGTGATGTCATACTATTGTCATATGTTTATAATTTCGGCCTGCTATTTTAACTACTGTTCTGTCTTTAATATTGTCTCTCATTCTGTTATGTCGTAGAATCATGTTTACGTTTGTATTTATAATATATCCCTCATTGTGACAGCACTGTAATAGCCACCATGATGTGGAAGTTGCTGCAAGTGAAATACAAAGAAATACAGGGACAGACCTATACTACACACTACTGCTCACATACTATGATACAGAGGTGAATTATTGCTGAACCATATGGGCTGATCTCAAGCTTTCTTGAGTAAGCATCAATAATCAATTGCAAATCATGCATTAACTTCTGTAGCAAGAAATTACTATTGACAATGCCACTACAACCAAGTTGAGCTTTGGAGTTTGGAGGGCAATGATTTAGTTCCACTACCTACTAAACCAGATGGCATATGTATCAAACTATTATTGTATTGTCTTTATTTGCTGTAGTGGTTAGCAGGTTCACGTGCTGACTTAGGGGTTCCAGACTAAGCCCCTCCCACTTTACAGTTGCCAGTAAAACACATGTATTTACTATTACCTAATCCCTGAAAGCCTGAATAAACATAGAAACAGGAGGTAATAAACTGATGGTATTGCACCACAAAAGAGGTCATGTGGGGATCTGGATGGCTCAGTTGGTAGAGTTGGACTAAGAATCCATGGGTTCTGAGTTTGAATCTGGCTAATACATCTCTTGGTTCCCCCACTTGGGTCAGTGTAATACATAAATGACACAATGACAAGACATACATGACAAGACATACATGACAAGACATACATGACAAGACATACATGACAAGACATACATGACAGTTGCATCATTGTAAAGCCCCAACACATATCACCACATCCACAACCAAAAGGGGGCATGGTGTCCTCTTTATAATTAGATTAAGAGGCCAGGTCATTATTCTGCATTTAACCAGAAACTCAAGCCCAAGGTCAACAAGTACTTGGTTAAGATACATTGTGGTGATGCTTTCATTAGTTTTCAAACCAATATCCCCAGAGTTGGCACTTTCTCAAAACCTTGATATATCATATAAATATGGTCTGGGTAAAAAGAATGCTACACAAATGAAGGGGTTCCAAATAAATGAAGCAGATGGTTCACCAAAACCTGATCAACATGATAAGAGTAAACCAAATAGGGTAGACAACTGTAATTACAAACATGTCATACACCAGACTTGTCATGCTATTAGCATTCTTAAATGCATCAACATCACGTTCATTGACAATGGTATGAAGTATTGACATCTAATGTGACATCCCTAGATGAATATTTACATATATTTTGTTTTAATATTTTTAACCCCGGACACATCCTAATCTCAGACTTTTCATGCTATCAGAATGTAGACAATACTGACACACTAAAGCACCATGCATCAGTATTGTCTGCATTCTGATAGCATGCAAAGTCTCGGTTTATGACATGTCCAAAGGTTGAACTTTTACCCTACCTATTTTAAGGTACCTATTTTACTACAACCTGTTCAGAAATAAAATTCCATGACACTGACACAGGAATTTGAATCATTCACACATTTCATGACCTTTGATATGATGCTATGCCAATGCTATTTTGTGATTAGCACATGCTCTAATGTATCTAATGTATCTAATGTATTGTGAATGGCAGACGGCTTGGGACCATCATTTTTGGAAACAACTTTTGAATGCATTAACTTGCATGGGCGATTGTGAATTTCTTGCAATGAATGTTTCAGCCCCTACACCAATTTGTTACCAAGCAGGCGCAAAGTGCCCATGAGGTTTCTCGTCAACTTACTAGACAAATTTACATTTGAACCGACCCGGCCATACAGACACTTTTCGGAAGCTAATAACTTTGCAACCACTGCTCCAATTGAGATCGGGTTTTCACCAATGGACAGGACCATCAAATCAATTTTTATTTGGTTATGGTGCGTTCTGATAGGGATGGTACCACAGTGGATGGCACCTGCAGACATAAACATTAACCAAAATCATTCTTGATCAAAAATGGCTTGATTTATTTAAGTATTCATTTTTTTATACGCTGAAGCATGCAGCGCTCAGGACGTACTCCCTTTCAAGCCTTTGGCGGATTCCAGAAAGGAGATCATGTACAATTTAATCAAACTTAATTTTTATGTTGGCATGCATGGAGGCCTGACAATTTTATGGGAGACTAAAAAGACTAAAAGGACTATGTGTTACTACAGTGTGTGCTCCAGTACCGTTTCATATTTAAAACTTGTTTTAACTTTACCAGTGTGCGCCAGCTCAGTCATCGCCCCAAAAAGGTATTTTACTGGTATTATAAAGGTTGGTTAGTCAAATGAAAATTTAGGCCAATTTCCATTCACTCATAATGTTAAAGATATTAAGAGCTCAGATAGAGGCTAAAACCTGGTCGCTCAGTAGTCCCACCCTTGCCTCTGCCCACCACTGGCAACCGACTAGTCACAGGTCAGACATACCTGTTCAAAGTCAGCCAGGCTCTGACATCAGAGCATAGCTCCACCCTTTTATAATAGCCTCTACCCACTGATTGAATTGCCTGCAGGAGTTTTAACAATACAAGTGAATGGCAAGTGCCCAATTTTTTTTAACATTAACTGACCATAATACAAATTAGTGCAGGGTCTGAAATATCCATTGTAGAAATATGTTCATGACAGTTGCTTCCTTCAAAAACTATCGCCGAAAACTAGGGTCCCAAGCGGTCTGCCATTCACAGTAGGTGGTATCAGAATGGTATGAATTCTGAAAGAACATCATTTCAAGCATAGACATGCAAACGCACACCACCCAATTGTAGAGAATGAGAAGTTAAAATTTCCTCAAACTCACTCTGGCTTTGTTGCCCTGCCAACATGCTCAGGGGCCCTCCTACCTACCCTGGGGCCCCTCCGTGCTGGCTAGGGCCTAGGGGCCAATTCGGCATGTTCCGGGACCCTTCTTACAATAATACTGGTATCTCTCACAGCTGGTATCTCCCAAAAAGTCTATCAGATGAGGAAAGAAAATCACATTGGATCAATATACTGCACAGAAATGCTGGCGGAAATTATGTTAGTACCTACGTTAATAATGTTCCGCGGGTTATAACTTATCAAGGTTACTTTAATAACTTATAGGACCTTGCCGCGGTTGAATGAACTGTTTTGTCTCTATAGCGCCAACCAGGGTGACTAATTTGTTTGTAATATTTGCGTTAAAATACTGCTAAAGATACGGGGTATGTTCCCGTGGCGCCTCCCGGAGTTAGGTCGAAATGTGATTTTGCCAAAATGTGAAAAAGTATAAATGTCCTTTTGTCGAATGTCATTTTGCCGAATGTTACTTTGTCGACGTGTGAAAAGGTCGAAATGCTTTTTTGCAGAAATCTCATTTTGTCGATATGTGAAAAAGTCGAAATGCCTTTTGCTGAATGTCATTTTATCGACATGTGCAATGTTCAAAAATTATTTTTGCCGAATGCCGAATGCCTTTGGTGTCATGCGCAGCAATTGTCGTCATGTGTCAATACTGTTTGTGCGCGTATCGCTTTCAGCCGTCGTCTCGGCGCGCTCCTTCATTTCCGCGTGTGCGGCAGACTGCTCCACTGCAGCCATGCTGGGGACGTGATTATGTCCCTTGCTCTCCAAAAAGACCCCGCGAGCATACATGCCCACGCCCTTTGCAACTCAGACGCACTCGGGCGCTGCATCTCATGTATATCTTGTCCCCACTCCTCTTGTCTTCCGTATAGAAGAAGCCATGGTGCGCCAAACGCCGTCGTTTAGTGCCATGGACCCACTCCATCGTACACCCGTGGTACACACTCACTCCTCACTGCTCTCAATACGGTCAGCACTCTGCGCCCGTCGTGTCGCTACTCACTTCAGGCCGTCCAGGTCAGTGTTGGTGTCATGCGGCCGCGTACGCGATAACAAAACTGCGCGCGCACTGATAGCTGACTGGATGTTTGGGTCGTCGGCTATTCCCCGCTGAGCGGGAACTGTAGCCGGTGAGCTCCTGGAAGTAGAAGGTAGGGGCGCAGGCAGGCAGGGGGGAGACGATCGCCCCTCCCCCATTCGGATACAGATGATTTAGATGACCAAGTAATTTTTTTCAGCTAATTGGCCTTCAAAAAGCTGCAGAATGGCTATGAAACCTGCTGACAACTTTTGCCACCTCTAATGCAAACCCTGGTGCAGGCACGTAGCCAGGATTTCGTCCAGGGGGGTGCGGCGCCTCGAAAGGGCCCCCTTCCCGAGCGCTGAAAGGACCCCCTTCCCAAGCGTTGAAAGGTCCAAACAAAACGGATGAAAAAGCCCGTTACAAGGATGGAAAATGCAGTATGGCAGGTATGGCATGGGCCATACTAACTTTTAGGACCTGAAGTTAGCAAACTGCCATATCAACTTTGGAATCAGCGACACCAATTTTGAATCAGCTATACCAGCTTGGAATATTTTTTAAAGCTCAAAACCTGAAACCCTTAAACAAATTGCGCCGCGGAGCGGCGCGAAATTTTGAGTCTTATGCCCTAGCGTCACATTGCATTCATTGCGTCATTATGCATTCTCATCAATGCGTCACATTGCTTATGGTGCGGACCTCTAAAAATGTTATTGTACGTTTGAAAGTGCGTTAAAAAATGATAAAGTGAAATATTTTGCCCAATTATATAGGAAAGTAGCAACATAACACATAAATGCGCCGAGAAACGGACGTTTTTTTATTTTTCTAAGCCGCATATAATTGAATTTGTAGTTAAATTGCGCGGCGGAGCGGCGCAAACAAAAATTGAGTTGTATTCCCTGGACAACTGCATTCTTACTGTTGAAAGGCCCAGGGTCCCTTCAGATCGTCTGGGGCCCTCCGACCTTTTCAACGCCGTTACAATATACCCGAACGCCCCGATTTCAATATTGTTCTTGTGGAGTAAGTCCTCTTTGTATTTAATCTTCATCTGGGATCTCTACGTGCTTTGAGGCTCTTCCAGTCTGACCAGGGACTACTCCTCTGACCTTCCAAGAAGCCCCCTTGTGTGTCAAGGGGCCCATTCGGCCTGTTCAGAGGTTCTTCCGACCTGGCCAGGGACTGAACTGGCTGCTTTGTCACCCTGCCAACATGCCCAGGGGCCCCTCCAGTCTGGCTAGGAACTCATCTGGCATGTTCAAGGCCCTTCCGACCGGCCCAGGGACCGTTTCGGTCTAGCCAGGGGCCCCTCTGACTTGCCCAGGAGACCCCTCCGATCTGCTCAACGACTCTTCTGGTCGGACTGCGCTGGCTGCTTTGTTGCCCTGCCAACATGCTCAGGGGCCCTCCTACCTACCCTGGGGCCCCTCCGTGCTGGCTAGGGCCTAGGGGCCAATTCGGCATGTTCTGGGACCCTTCTTACCCGCCCAGGGGCCCTTTCGGTCTGGTCAGGGACCCCTCTGATTTGCACAGGGCCCCTCTGGTCTGTCCAGGGGCCCTCCAGCCTTCTAAGAGGCCCTTCCGACCTGGCAAGGGACTGCGCTGGCTGCTTTGTCGCCTTGCGACATGCTCCGAGGGCCCTTCGACCTGCCCTGGGGCCCCTCCGTGCTGACTAGGGGCCCATTCGGCATGTGCATGGGCCGTCCTGACCCACCTAGGGGGCCCTTTCGGTCTGGTCAGGGGCCCATCTGACCTGCACAAGGGCCCTTTGAACTTCCTAGGGGCCCTCTGTGGTCTATCCAAGGGCCCTCCAACCTGCTCAGGGGCCCTTATGACCTGGCAAGAGACTGTGCTGGCTGCTTTGTCACCTTGCCGACATGCTCAGGGGCCTCTCGACCTGCCCAGGGGCCCTCTGTGCTGGATAGGGGCCCATTCGACGTGTTCAGGGGGCCCTCGGTCCCGCTCAGGAGCCCTTTATGTCTGGCCAGGGGCCCCTCTGACATGCACAGGGCTCTTTTGAACGTCCAAGGGGCCCTCTGGTCTTTCAGAGAGGGTCCTGATGGCCCTAAAGAGTCTCTGAAGTGTCTAAACTCTCTAAAAACCACGCTTCGCGTGGTAAAGAGCCCATGATACCGCGCTTCGCGTGGTCTCGTCGGCGCTTTTCGGCGCGCTGCGCGCGCCGAAAAGAGCCCTCCTGGCCTCCAGGGGGATGCGGCCGCACCTGCCGCCGCACCTGCCCCCCTTCCCCCCTTGGCTACGTGCCTGCCCTGGTGGATGGTGCAAAACTACAGCAGCAAGGGAGGAGCAGTGGACAGGATGTGCTCAGCAAAAAAGGCATTCCGACCTTTTCACATGTGTACAAAATGACATTCGGCAAAAAGGCATTTCGACTTTTTCACATGTCGACAAAGTAACATTCGGCAAAATGACATTTCGGCTTTTTCACATGTCGACAAAATGACATTTCGGTAAAAAGACATTTTGATGTTTTCACATATCGGCAAAATGACATTCGGCAAAAAGACATTTCTACTTTTTCCCATGTCGATAAAATTACATTTCGGCAAAAAGGCATTTCGACCTTTTCACTTGTCGACAAAATGTCATTCGGCAAAAAGCATTTCGATTTTTTCACATGTCGCCAAAATGACATTTCGACAAAATGACATGTCGGCAAAAAACATTTCGACATTTTGACACGTCGGCAAAAAGGCATTTCGACAAAAAGCCATTCGCCATTTTGCTTTCGGCATATTCACATTTCGACAAAAAGACATGTCGTCAAAGTGTCCTTCGACAATATGCATTCGCCAAAATGACATTCGGCAAAATAACATTCGCCAATGTGTCCGGACACGCCCAGAGCAGCCGTGTGGGAGCCAGACTGGTTATTGATTTGACACTGATTGAATCGATTGGAATCGTTCAATCAAAATTCATTGAATCAAAACATAATTGATTCACCACCAGATATTTTGATTCATGAATCGTGATTGAATCAAAACCCGCATCAAATCAAGGCTGATTGAATCAAAAGATTTAACGATTCAAGTACACTGGTAAATTGTCCAAATACATTGAGTCCCATTGGCTACATTCAATTATACTGAAATACTATTGCTATACCAATGTTTTAATGATCATATATATGCATGTTTCCATTTGTATTGATTTGACATAAATTGACCTCATATATTCAAATGTTGAATCAAACGTGAATCAATTAAAGTATTTGTTTTGATTCTTTGAATCAGAATGAATCAATTCTCAAAATTGTATCCGTGAATCGAACGGTGATTGAATCATTCAGATTCCAAAATGAATCATGATTGAATCGTTCCAAAAAAGTTGAATCAATAACCAGTCTGGTGGGAGCCGCCACGGGAACGATCGGAGGCGTTTAGAGGAAATATCAGCGGTATCAACAACTAGCAAAGAAAAACGTCAAACGACGAGTATAATATTTAAAAAAAAACTAAATGAAAATCGGTAAAATATATTTGTATCTGTTGCATAGGCGTACCCAAGGGGGGTGGGGACGGGCAATTGCCCCCCCCCCCCTTGAGGCCCTGAAGGTCCGTACGTGCCCATTTGGCAGTGTGTGCCCCTTTGGAAATAGGGCCCGAAATTCGATTTTTTCGAGCACCTTGTGTTTATATTTATTTGCTTTCATCGCCAACAGAGTCAACCCCACTGACGGCGAAGTCAAAAAGATAAAAGACACGAAACACAACACATATATCACAGCCTAAAGACGTTCTAAAAGTAGAAGATGAATGACTTGATGACAGAGGCGTCGCTACGGATTTTTTAGTGTGTGTGTGTGGGGGGGGGGGGGGGGACGAAGTGCCGAATGAACCATCAGTACGGTTCGCGACAATGTGAAGGAAAATCAGTTTTTACCTTATAATGTGTACTTAGGAACGCATTTTTTAGTTCTAACTACCAGCTTTAAAAAAATATAACAGGTGATACCAGGGGCGCAACCACCTATACGGACAGTACGGAATGTCCGTTCCGTTCTTGACGGGCGCCGAAGGCGCCCCCCCCCCGGGCCATTTTGTGTTGTTGCCATTAGCACCGCCAACAGGACAGGCACCAGTGGCGTACAGGGTATACGGTCATTCAGGGATGACCTGGTCCTTTGGACCCGAGGCGCCCATGCAAAGCTGGCGCCCCTCCGATCAGTGACGGCGCCCCTCCGGCCCGTGACGGCGCCCCTCCGGCTAGTGACGGCGCCCCTTCCGGTCAGTGGGGACACCCCTCCGGCCAGTGACGGCGCCCCTCCGGTTAGTGACAGCGCCCCTTCGGCTAGTGACAGCGTCCCCTCCGGTCAGTGACGGCGCCCCTCCGGCTAGTGACGGCGCCCCTCCGACCAGTGACGACGCCCCTCCAGCCAGTGAAGGCGTCCTTCCGGCCAGTGACGGCGCCCCTCCGACCAGTGACGGCGCCCCTCCGACCAGTGATGGCGCCCATCCGACCAGTGACGGCGCCCCTCCGACCAGTGACGGCGCCCATCCGGCCAGTGACGTCGCCCCTCCGACTAGTGACGGCACCCCCTCTGATCAGTGACGGCGCCCCTTCTGATCAGTGACGGCGCCCCTCTGGCCAGTGACAGCGCCCCTCCAACCAGTGACGGCGCCCCTCCGGTCAGTGAAGGCATCCCTCCGGCCAGTGACGGCGCTCCTCTGACCAGTGACGGCGCCCCTCCGGCCAGTGACGGCGCCCCTCCGGCTAGTGACGGCGCCCCTCCGGTCAGTGACGGTGCCCCTCCGGCCAGTGACGACGCCCCTCCGACTAGTGACTGCCCTTCTCCGCCCGTGACGGCACCCCTGGCCAGTAACGGCGCCTCTCCGGCTAGTGACGGGGAGGGGGGGGTATCTCCTTCCACACGGTGCGGAAGGAGAGGCGCCCCCCTGCAAAATTGTCGCCAATTCTGATGGCGCCCCTCATGCCTCAAGGCAATGCCAATGACCTGGTCCTTTGTGAATTTCTGCACACGCCACTGACAGGCACTCCTGATAATCGGATAAATAGCACTCCTAGAAGTAAATGGCGATTAGGAACAGCATAGGCGCCACTAGAAGCAAATGCCGCCCCATGGAGCAGAACAGACGCCCTATACCGGACAATAAGCAAATGCCGCCCTCCACGGGGTAAAACAGGCCCCCTCTAAATTGGACAAATGATCATTGTCCATAAGCAGCTAATGCCGCCACCCATTGGGAAGAACAGGCGCCCACTAAGTCGGACAATGGGCTTCCTTAGAAGCAAATGCCGCCCCCATGGAGGAGAAAAGGCGCCCTACCCGACAATAAGCAAATGCCGCCCCCATGGTCTCATACACTGACAGATCCAGGTGGGGGGCATCAGGGGCAACTGCCCCTCCCCCTCCCACAGGAATCTGGGGGGGCATTCAATACAAGTATGCCCCCCCCCCCCCCGCGTTCCCAATTTATCGTAAAATCGTAAAAATTGTCTTTGCAGCATTCAAAATCCAGCTATCTACAGTCAAAAACCGGAAAAATTTTGCGCCGCTTCGCGGCATGACAAGTTTCGCAATTGCCTATACAAATTTGGAAAATGGGAAAATGAATTCCATGAAGTGTCTGTCAGAGCAGGGGCGTAGTTTTCTGAAAATTATTGGTAGGGCCCCAATGCTAACTTTAGATATTTTAACCCTATTTGTAACAGGGGGGGGGGCGGATTCTGCCCCCCTAATGTTTTTCGCAGATATCTCCAGAACGGCTGGGAGCAGGCCCATGAAATTTTGGGACTTTTCATAAAATTGAACTCCGCATTTGCAGTCAAAATTTTGAGTTCTTAACTTGAACAGAGGCGGTTCCAGGGCACATTTTTGGGTGGGTTCGGAGGCGACATTTGGCGAAAATACGGAAATGCGATCTTCACGGTTTCTTCCTAACTGCATCAAGTATGAAGGAGTTACATCGGCTTACCGTGATTGCAACAAGTGCAAATTAGATGATGTTAATGAAATATCATACAAAATTGCATGGCAGAGGCGGTTTCAGGGGCTTGAAAAGGGGGGGGGGGGGGGGGGTTTCCAGGAAGTATTCAATGCTTGGCGGGAAGCCAATAGAGCAATGTAAGGGGCATTTATAGCTATCAAGATGTAAAAGATAGCTTCTGCTTCCATTATTTGCATAATTTATTACATATAGAGTTTCAGGGGCGTGTTCAGGAACATGAAAAGGGGGGTGACTGGCATGGTGATGACGATATGCCAGCGATAACGGCGCAATATACGTTTAGCTTATAATAATATATGCACATATGAGACCAGAAAAGGGAATAAAGTCATTTTTTTCAGAGGCGCGTTCAGGAATGGAAGAAATGGGGTCATGTTATTGCAAGGAAACTAAGAGGCATGGGCGTACAATGACATAACATACTGGAGTTTTCGGATGAAACACGCACCACAGGCTACTCTACGAACGTTTATAAGATAATAGGCGAGTCCAGGTAGAGTAAAAAGGGGGGTAAGTAATGTTAATTGAAGTTGTAAGTGAAATAGTCACTGTTGACTAGTTAGTATCATAATAGCGGATAATACACTTATCAAAAGGTCTTGCGCCGCCCTAGTTTGGATCCTGGATACGCCTATGATGAAGTACAACATGCAAAAAGGAACTATCTATGATCAGTAACATATTTATAGTTAGCAACTTGTCTGCGGTTAATATTTTTCCCAATTTTACCCCCCTTTTTCACTAGCCTGGTGCCGCCTATGGCAAAAAATATGATTTATAACTGTTTTTTCTAATGTCTCAATCACATACCATTTCATTTATTAAAAAAAGATCAAAAAATGGTTTTATTACGCATTTACTTCACCCCCATATTGAGTGACCTGCACACGCCTATGATTTTAAATTTTCAAACGTCACCGTCATATATCAATTTCCGATTCAATCTCTATCGATTCCTATTAGTTGTGTTAAAATCGGTCGATAAACATGAAAGCTATGTTGGATCAAAAATACCACTAAAATTTGTAGTTTTTGCCCCCTGTTGCCCCCCTATCCCAAATTTATATTTTTTTTATTATTTTTAAATGTAGATCGTGTTGAGGGGAACCAAACACCGTTTCATTTTTGAAAATCAGACGGGTAGATCTCGAGATCTCCGGGGGGGGGGGGGCGGAATCCGCCCCCCCCCCTGTTACAAATAGGGGTAGCCAGGAGCCTGTTACAAATAGGGTTAACCCGCGAGTTACTGGGGGGGGGGGCTATTTTTTGCCCCCCCCTCCCGTTATTTTGCAATAACTCCTAAACAAACACCGGTATCGTCACCAAACTTGCAGTACCTTCTCTTACATCAATTCTACACATGTTGGCAAAAGTTAAAATATGAGGCTATGATAGGTCAACCGAGAATGACGTCAGAGTGACGTCATGTTCTTCGATTTTTGTTGCAAAATAATGGTTTGCGGAAAACGCTGTCAAAGGTACGATATTTAAGATAAACTAAATTGTTTTAAATCAAATTACTGAAAATAGACCGGGCTATCAAACTGCTATCTCGGATTTTTGAGATTTTGTGAAATGCAAAATTTTGAGAAATCCAAATACATTTTTTTTTGCTTTTACAAAATTTTCAAGAAAAAATCAGAGTTACCCAAAAACCGGAATATATATGATCGATACGTATGCGGTAAATATGTGTACCAAATTTCAAGTCGATATCTTTAAAAAGGACCGAGTTATGACCTTTAAATGACAAAAATCGGCTACTTCTCACAGCATTACTATGCATAAAAAACGCATTTCCATTTTTGCTTTTTACTTCTATTTATATGGAACAAACAATGTTCTAAGGTCATTTTTCGCGTTCTAGACGAAAAACAAACCCATAAACATGTGTTACAACGCCTAATGACCGTAATCTGCAGTTTGACCTCGTGACCTCGGATGACCTTGACCTGACACAAGGTCATACACAGCTTAGAAAGGTACTTAGAAGTGTCAGACACACGAATCATACCGATTTATCGACAGCTTATGCGTTTAATATCGCAATTTTGCGCGACAATTCCATCCATCGAGACCTGTTGACACGGTCAAACATTTTGTACTTGACCTAACCTGTGACGTCATCGGTGACCCCGAGGTCAACAATATTATGTTTCCCTCGATAAATTTTCCAGGGCTATCGAATGCCGTTTGAATTTTTACATTCGGCCCAGTAGTTCCGGAGATCAGAGGGGGGCTAAAAATAGCCCCCCAGTAAGTCGCGTTATAAAATATACCCCAGTAACTCGCGGGTTAAGGTCATTCTTACCATGCAACGCTATAGGCCTAATGTTAAAATGTGGCATTATTGGCAGGGCCCTGGCCCTACCAGGCCCATAGAAAACGACACCCATGTGTCAGAGTCTCTCTCTCTCTCCTTGTCGGTAATTGCTGGCCACAGGGTCTAATCCCTTCATAAAATATTAACTTTCAAGCGGGCTACATGTTTAGCTAGCCAGTCTGCCGAGTTCCGAAAAAGGCGATGCGAACGCAAGGACGCGGACATCGGCACCCGGAAGCTGCTCTGCAGCAGTGCCCAACTTGCTGGACCGAAGAGCTAATAGTGGGGACCAGGGCCCCAGGCCAGGACCATCTCCCCAAGCCAACTCCCACCAGGCTCTTCCAGATCCACAGGGACCATTTATGCGCGGAAAAGTCGTTCTGCCTCTTGCTGATTTCAAACCATTTGCACTGTTACCAGTTGTTTGTTACAGTTCGGTACATATGTATACAACTATACAGTTATTATTAGCATCAGACTTGTCAATGATTCATATTTGTCATGAGTCGATTCACAGTGATTCACGGACCATAATGATTGATTCAATCATGATTCAATCACTCAACATTACCATAATGAATGATTCAATCATGATACAATCACTCAACATTACCATAATGAGTGATTCAATCATGATTCAATCACTCAACATTACCATAATGAATGATTCAATCTTGATTCAATCACTCAACATTAAAGGGAAGTGTTGACTCCTTTGTCTAACTACTTTTATTTGGAATGTGCGACTAAGATTTTATGAGCGTGATAGGGAGGTCATGCTCTACCTGTGTGCCAATTTGCATGCACATCAGAATAGTCTGCTGTTTGACCTTAAACATATGACCTGCTCTAAATCCTTTGATTTTGAATGTGCGACTCTAAGATTTCATGAGCGTGATAAGGGGAGCGTGAGCGTGAGCGTGATGTGTTCTACCAGGTTGCTAATTTGCATGCAAATCGGAATAGTCCGCTGTTTGACCTTAAACCTATCTGACCTGCTCTAACTCCTTTGATTTTGAATGTGCGACTCTAGGATTTTACCAGAATGATCACTAGGTCGTGATCTATCGGTGTACCAATTTTGAAACCAATCCAAATAATCCGCTAATGTACTTCCGAATGTGAATGTGAATGTGAGCCAATTGGACGCGCGTGTTGTTTATTTTGATTATATAATGATATTTATAATATTTATTATAATTGCAAATTCCAAGTTCCAAAAGCATTAATGACTTTACGTTTCACTTTTTTAAGCGAATAGAACATTTATTTTGATTTTGCATTAGGTATTATTTTTTATAAAGCATGATGTGGAATAAAGCGGCGCCGATGCGACAGTGATATTTGGGACATGCGGAGGTCATGAAAATGTTTGTTTATGATTTAGTTTTTGATATAGTATAGCCTAGAAATTAGGAAAAGGTGGGTGCCTTTTGATAATTTTTCGTGTGAAAAAGGTGTGCGTGTACTGTGTGGTTTATGAACCAAAGTATGAGTTAGTCACCTTTTCTAAGTATTTAGGTACCTACCCCTAACCCTACCAGTTCCAAGGTATTCACCTAGTTAGGGCTGATTGAACAGTGGCTTTGTACCCACTGGAGTTGGACACAAAGCCTCGCTTTCTTTACGCATATATGAATTACAGGCTACAGCTCAGGACACAGAGCTCATATAATTGGCCATTAAGTGCCTGGTTTGTCCACAGGGCACAGATGAATGCTGGGCCGCTGGCATATTTTGTGGACAGTTTATGCTGTTCGACCAAAAAAGAATGATTCTTTGAGCAATGAATGATTCAATCAGCCTATTTTCTCTGTATGAATGATTCAATCAGTGACTCACAACAGGTTTGCACATGAAGTGAATCGATTCATGAGTCATTCATTTGAAATAAGAATGATTCAATCAAAAGTAGTCGATTCACATTGAATCATTGACAAGTCTGATTAGCATACGTACTATTGAGCGCAGACTGCCACCGGTCATCGTGATTTACTATCCGAGGCTTAGGTATATGCAAAAACTACCTTCACTTCAATATTTGTCATCATACCAAGATGTGCAACCAGGACAAGGGGTTACCTGAGGCTTGGCTCCAATCACGGTCCGGTTACAAAATGAAAATTTATTTTCCACGACCTAAAATAAAAAATAAATAAAAAGAAAACGTGGGACTTCTACCACCTGTATAAGTACGTTTTGTGACTATGTAACTCAATTATTCTGGGAAAAACCCGTATAATCCCTTTAATAACTCCGCGCACCTTGCAGTAAAAACCGCGAAATTTGGCATGTTAGTGGGAATGTATAGGATCGCACTAT
Organism: Chirona hameri; assembly: GCA_036785665.1. NCBI lineage: Eukaryota > Metazoa > Arthropoda > Thecostraca > Balanomorpha > Balanidae > Chirona > Chirona hameri. The sequence continues at coordinate 48,856 of JAXIVJ010004540.1, forward strand.
CGTAGGCAAATTTTGCGTCGATCCATGATCACAATAGACTGTAATTATAATTATGAGATTGCCGTGAATATCAGAACTTATATGTCCTTCCGACTGCCACTGGACTGGCTTTTTGCTTTCGGGAGACACTAGCTCGGTGGTCATGGGGGTCAGGGTCAGGGGTTTGATAGATATTTAGGAGGTCGGTGGTGCGATACAAAGTCACTGGCGTGTTTTTTCTCTATCTTCTTCATAAGCTCAGCGCATCTCACAGTTTTGAATGCTGGCCGACCGGGGGTGCCCCTTTCTGTACAGGAGGACGGATCGTTCCGGAACCAGTGACTGCCGCTGGCTCGTTGCGCGGGGTAGTCGTGTGTGGACGGCTGGCCGAAACGGATGTGGATGAAGTAGCTCATGTACTTGGAGTAATGGATGAAGTAGTTATCTGAAAACTACCTCGGTTTGTAAACTTTGAACGCCTTTTGGCAGAACTTGAACGAAATGGCTAGCATATTTAATTTGATAAATTTAGTCCGAAGCTTTTTAATGGATACATTTCCTAGGTCAGGACCCGGCCAGTTTAAGGAGTGAGAACCAGTTTGAATCTTTGATTACCGAGCGGAGCGAGGTCTTCCGTTAACTAGGGAGAAAATCTGCGTATGAGCGGCCCGACCGTAGCCATGGTTTTCAGAAGCATATTTCTTTGCAGCTATTCGGTCGAAGTGACCGAAAACTTGCACACAAAAAAACGTCCATGTCGTAAAACTAAATTCGTCCAGGTATGTCGGACACGTACAACTTTCGCTTCTAAATCCTGCCGGACGCCATGAATTGCTTGATCGGTTGGTGGGGTCAGGGCCTGCGCAACAAGCTATGCTTAGCGCGGGGCCTGACCTCGGAAATCCATCCATTCAAAAACATTCGAACTAAATTTACTTTAAAAAAAAACTATCTGCCGGTGTTTCCTTACAGCAAGCACAAAGTGTGCCTCAACAACAAATAGGGCACATTAACGCCATAATATGACCATTTTTCTGCTACTGAAATTCCACTTAAATTCCTGTCAACTTCCTTCAAGAAAAGTAAAAATATAATCCTGATCCCTTCCATTCTTCCATTGCACTAATACTTTTTCCAAATGCTTTTATGATATTGAAACCTGCAATATTTCCGAACACAGTATGGACTTATGTCTCCAAAACCGGGGGATAATCCCCACAGCCCGACGGGGGGGGGGGGGCAGTGCCCCCCCCCCCCCCAACGGCGACGCCCTTGGATGTACCCATGACGTCACACTATTCGCTGCCTTGGCTGAATTGTATCTAAGGCTTTGGAATGAATGGTGAGTGAATGGATGAACTTGACATGCAATCATAGCCGAAGCCAATCTTGTGTACCAACTTTTAGCTGCCATATCACAATTGTACTTTCTACAAAGTAATTGAGTACCTACATCTGTAAGTACATATAAAGGACTCAAGGATATATGGTTAAAAATTACATGTAATTTGAGCTAAGAATAAATTAAGTTTCATACCCTTTGGAACGAATTCAGCACACAAAAAATCAGTCCAGTGGCGTATTTTCAGTGGCGTATTTTCCCCAGAAATGTTAAGCGGGGGGTATCAGGCCCTCAGAGCGATGCAAATGTTGACCGCGGGGGGGGGGGGGGGGGGGGGATTGAGCGCGTCGTCTGCCCATCTGCAACTGTAGGTATGTACGTCCGACTACCTTTTTTTGTTGGGGAAGGGACAAATCATGGTTTCAGGACCTTTCGGGGGGGGGGGGCGTGACCCCTTGCCCCCTGGATCCGCCTCTGATTTGACTTGCTTAATTTTCCGGTTCCTCTTTCACATAAAAAGAGGTGAGGTGGTGAACCATGAATATATAGATACCGACGAAACAAGACGAAATATCGAATATAAATGTCGACGTTACGCAGCGGGCAATTCAATTTTGTATTGGGTTTTAATCGAAAAAATACAGCTTTGACAACTATAAACATACACCCCCACAGTCGCACGCTTATGCAAGGACTGCTGCACCCCTTCCCGCGAGGCATGCAGGGGCGCCAACTGCACAGTCACAACGCATTATGCCGCCCTCGGAAGGTATCTCGTCGCCCTCGAAAGCATGGGTAGAGTTTTTCAGATAAAAGTTGGTGGGGCTAACTATCACATTGCCTGGTTGTTTTGCATGTTTGAAGTTAAAAAAAATTAACGCCAGGGACCGTTAAAATCGGACAAAAGTTGGTGGGGCAAAGCGGGAAGTTGGTGGTGAAGTGGCCCACCATTTGAATAGGAAACTCCACCCGTCCAGTCGTAAGAAATCTTTCCGCTCTCCAAGATTGCCGCCCTCGCAAGACATCTTGCCGCCCTCAGAAGGCATTTTGTCGCACTCAGAGCGCATTATACCGCCCTTGGAAGGCATCATGCCGCCCTCCTTGGAAGAGATACTGCCGCCCTCGGAAAGCATTTTCCTGTCCTTGGTAGGGATCATACCGCCCTCAGAAAACATTTTGCCGTCATCAGAAGACGTATTGCCGCCCTCGGAAGGCATTCTGCCGCCCTTAGAGCGTATTATGCCGCCCTTAGAAGGCACCATGTCGCCCTCGGAAGACATCTTGCCGCCCTCGGAAGGCATCTTGCCGCTATCGCAACTGTAATAAAAGGGGCGCCAGATTTTGGGAGAGGGGCGCACATGAGCTTGAGCCAGTGGCGTGCGCAGAAATTCACAAAGGACCAGGCCATCGTCTTGACTGGCGCCACACGACCCGACCACTAATATTGACGAAATTGTGCAGGGGGGGGGGGGGGGGGGGGCTCTTATTCCTCACGTGCTCGTCGTACCTTTAACATTGTGTGGGGCGTCATCACTAGCCGGAGGGGCGCCATCACTAGCCGGAGGGGCACCATCACTGGCCGGAGGGGCGCCGTCACTAGTCGGAGGGGCAGCGTCACTAGCCGGAGGGTCGCCGTCACTAGCCGGAGAGGCGTGGTCACTGGCCAGAGGGGCGCCATCACTGGCCGGCGGGGCGCTGTCACGGGTCGGAGAGGCGCCGTCTATGGCAGGGGGCGCCCTCACTGGCCGGGGGCGCCGTCACTGGCCGGAGGAGCGCCGTCACTGATCGGAGGGGCGCCAGCTTTGCATGGGCGCCTCGGGTCCAAAGGACCAGGTCATGCCCTGAATGACCGTATACTCTGTACGCCACTGGCTTGGTGTCTTGGGCCCTTCCTGGCATAGGGGCGCACATACTGGCGGGGCATTTTTTAGTGGCTTTTTTAGTTTTCCCTTAATTTTATTTGGTGTGTTTTTTTTAGGGGGCGCCTCCGGTGCCCTCTCAAACCCCAGAACAGACCCACGTTTTGAGGGGGCGCTTTCGGCGCCCGCTCAAAAGGGGGAGGGGGGCTCAAGGGCACCCGGCCCCCCGTTAGCGACGCCCCTGCCTTGGAGTGACGACTGAAACCATGGAAATTTGTCCAGGACCCTGAAAAGGGCCTATAACAAATCGAGGGCCCAACCTAGCTACCCCACAATTTTAACTCACTGTATTTGGTCCAGTTTGTTTTGAGGGGGGCCTCATTTTCAACTTTTTATCTAAAATAATGCTCACGGTCACGGGCGCCCTCCCAATTTGGAGGGTCGGCCGGGGATCCTGGAGGGTTAGCTGTGCCCCTCGAGGGTCGACCGGGGCAAATAGAGGGTCGACCGTGGCCCTTGGCAGGCCAATCTGGGGCTTCATGGATGAACAACCAAGGCCTTTGGAGCATCAACTGGACCAGGGCCCTGATCGATCTGTCGTCAGCACGTTTGTCAGCACGGCCTGAGCATGTCCTACTTTTGTAGTTACGTCATTCTGCCTATATGACGTAGGCAGAATACTGGGTCGTGATTGGTAGACAGGCAGAATACTGGGCTGTGATTGGTGCTGACAAACGTGCTGACAATAGTGCTGACACAGATCGATCAGGGCCCTGGTCCCTTTGGCTATAGTGCATCAGTACACGAAATAGGGCTTGTGCCCACGGTACTCTCACAAAACTCACTGTAAATTTGGCCGGCCTGGCCAAAATACGGCGATCTTTGTTTGTGGATGTAGGTAAAACCTTGGGGCCCCGTGGTTGAGAACAATTTTTTTTTTAGAGGATTTTTTAACAGAAAATATACCCCCTCTAAAAATATAGTGTGCCAAATCCGGTGAGTTTTTTTTTGGGTGCGGGTACCTTATGCCCCCTGATACAAATCTCCCTTGAGTGAATTCTGGGTACGCCACTGATCTGTTCACATTAACAAATGTGTCAGCCACGCCATAATCGTACTCATCCAACCTCCTCTGGTTGTCCCCACCTCGATTTCGGGAGCCGGTTGGGAGAGTTGAGAGGAGGTTTCGGGGGAGCTTGGGGGAACTTGGACCAGATCGGATCATCGGAGCAGCCACGGACACGACCGGAGGGGAGCTTGGAGCCAGGTTAGAGCTAGACAGTTGGAGCAAGTGGAGGTGCCACGGGAACAGACCCTATGACTTCGATTGGTCAACATTACTTCGATGCCATCGTTGCAGCCAACTGCCAACTCAGGCATGGCTTGACCAGTTTTCTTCAAACTGCCAATGTTTTATTCAGAGCATGCGAATTGATTAGCCGTTCTGAAATTGGTGACCACATCCCGCCGGTTATCACTTCTAGGCAGGGGCGTCGCCATCGGGGGAGGGATGCCCCCCCCCAGATCGCTACGGCCGGAGTCCACCGTCCCCCCCCGAGATTCGGAGGATTTTAACATTACCTAGCACAGATAACGGGAGACCACTGCAGTAAGGGGCCGAAATTTGAAACGGAGCTGTTAAGATACACTTGTATGTCTTGGCTCGTGAAAATGTGAGTCCAGCACCCATGGGCGTCGGAGGCAGGGGAACGAGTTGCCCACGCCCCCCCCCCCTCCCCCCCACACACACACATTTTCAGATTTTAACATTACGCTTATGGGCGTTGCATGGAAAGAATCTACTTCAAAATGCCTCCGCCCCCACCCCCTCCCAACTTTCAGAAGGTGGCGACGCCCTTGCCAGCACCATCGTTCACTGCTGTGCTTAAAATAAGATGCCGAATATTTCGTGTCAAATATAGGTCTCCTGTTATATGTGCCTAGTACTATGGGGCCCACTAAAATTCTTGTGACGACGCTGGGGAACTATCGAAGCATCCAAAGTTGTAGCATTCAATGCTTATACCATCCAAACCGCAGCTCATCCCACGCTTACGACATCCAAAATTCGCCTGGGTAAAATATATTCAAATTATTCAGACTCGCAGCATCCAACGATCGCCATATCCAAGGCACGTGACATCAAAAATCGTAGCATCCAATGTTGCGACATCCGAAACTGTCTCTTACGGACATTTTTGGAATTACTAAATGCAATGAAACACGCTAGATGGAGGGAGTGGCGCGATGATGACGTAGTCCCTCTGGCACGCAAGGCGGCTACAGTGGAAAATGGTTTATGTAAATGGACAGCTGACACCAGCACCACACTGGACCCGGCGTCGCCTCGCATCGGCCGGCGGCTGTCGGGCGGGAAAGGAGGGTGAGCGGTGCAGACTAACGGGGTGGGGAGCGTCGCATCGAGACCGTGGGGAAGCTAATGGTGAGGTTTGATGCTGCGTGGACCACTGCGCCTCTTGTTGCTAAGCTCAAGAAAATCGTTAACGACGGGGATGCACGTTAGCTGCCACGTTTCTAAATGCAATTACCAACCCATTCCGGTAACCTTATGGTACTAACTACCACCATAGTCTGGAACAGGTTTAATTAATGCATTTTATATTTGATAATGCATAATGGATTAATACTATAATTTGTAATCGTTAATTATTTAAAAAAAATAACTTTGAAATAATTGAATAATACCTAATTAACAAATATAACCCATTAAGTACCTGCCAACGCCAAGGTGTGACCAGGTGTTCTAGATGGGCTTGATCAACAATTGCATTGTCACATTCTAAGAAGCACATCCTAACTCAGCTTCGAAAATTTCCTTCCTCTAGCTTCAGGCGTTCTCGAAATGTAGAGGCGCCGCCTCTAAACGGGAGGGCCCGGTTTTGACCACATTGTCTTGAGAGTGACTACTGACTACTGAGAGTGACTACTGCAAACCAAATGAACAGCTGACGGGGGGCGCCGCCCCCCCCCCCCCCCCCCGGCCTGAAGTTGGGGGGGGGGGGGGGGGAGGAGCCCCCCTCTGCCTCCCCCTGTTCCCGAGCCTATCTTGTGGCCTGGGCACGACCGCAAACTTTTTTGGAGTTGGGGTAAAATATATGGCACCTTAATTACAGAGAAAATTGAATCTTACAGGTGCTTACATGTAACCAAACCACCGATCCATAAGGCGGTAGAACTTGACAAAAAGGTTCTCCATCATCTTTATTATATGATACCAATAAGATATTAATTACCTTCAGCAACATATGCAACCTTCAACCTTCAATTAATTGTTTCAAACTGAGTCCAGTAGAGTAAATGTTGACAACATTATTGCCAGACCAAATTATTTAGGACGTAGAGATCACCAAAGGAAGATCAGATTAGTACAGTCTCGACTTCTTTCATACCATATCTCATTTTTTCCTAAAAGAATACGAGAATGGAATAGATTAGCCCAAAGCATTGTATATTGTAATACTATGGAACAGTTAAAAAATATGTTGGACTCACTATGAATCTTTAATCGTGAAAGACGGTACATGCTGCAGTTCACACCTAATGAACCTACTTCGTGTTTGTGTTGACATATTGAGTATGTGCTGTTAATAGTGTTGTATATTGTGTTATTTGTCTATATGTTACCACCACCACCAGGACCTTCATTGGTATTTGCGGTGTAATACATGAATCTGAATATGATTGGCAGGCCATTGCGCCACGGATTTGTGTCGGGGAGGGAGGGAAAAACCAAAGTCAGAGGCCCCATTTGAGAAGGGGACTCCCCGGTTATTTTCGTCAACAAATTGTCCGTACTGCCTTCATGTAGGGCAGTAGTGTACCCAGTATTCACTCCAGGAGGGGGCAATTTTTGATAAGGGGGGGGGCATAAGATACTCCTACCAAAAGAAATGACCGGATTTGGCCTACTATTTTGGATAGAGGGGCATATTTTCAACAAAACAAAAATCCTCCAAAAATCCACAAAATCATTCATTTTTTTCTACCAAAGGGGGCACGTACGGACCTTCAGGGGGGGGGGGAATTGCACCGTCTGCCCCCCCCCCCCCCCCCTTGGGTACGCCTATGCTATAGGGCCCCCCTCGGAATGATTTGTGGTTTTAGAAGCCTCCTCTGAAGTATCCCAGCAATAGCATTATCGGTTATAGTCGAAAGGGCCCCCGTGGAGCCTATATCTGTTGTCGGTAGGAATCGGTAGGTATTTACCGACGTGGTTGTACCAACCTAATGTAACTGGCGCAGTACACAGTGGGCCAGCGCATCAATTAAGCAATGTTGCAATACACATACAGGGCTACAGATTTAGGTTAATATAACCCAGTTTAATATTATACAGAAGGTATGGCTAGAATTACAAATAATGTTCAACTAGAGTTATTAATATTAAACCAATTATTACATAATATGGCATCTTTCGAAATTATGAAAGGTTTTCAATAAATGACGAAACCAGCAGTTGAATTATACCTTGTTATTTAGGAACACAGAGACGAAGGTGTCTCTCCACATCAACTGCACACAAGGCAGCCACGTGTACCCTAAACATAACTTTTTACGACAGATCGAAGACTCCACATCTCTGCTCGGTGGCTATCACTCAGGGGCGGCGGATTCGGGGGGGGGGGGGGGGGGGGGGGGGGGCAGCGGGGGCAGCCGCCCCCAATGGCAAAATCAAGCGGGGCAAAACTATCTGTTTGCCCCCCCCATCTTCAGTAGTCGAAAATCCCTTATCCTTTACCATATATGGTACAAATAATGAGCATTGCAAAAGTTTACAAATAAAAAAAAATATACTTCATATGGCAGTAAAATATGGTAGCTTGTCATTGAGGCAAAAGTGACGCAAATCAATATTTGGCTACTGAAAACTTGTCTTGTTTTCTGGTAGCTATTACATTGCAATTGTATGTTACCCTAACTTAATTCCCGGGCTCTGGCAACCCTGATAGATCGCCACTCTAAATCACGATATATCATCATCACCTTTAAAGGAAATAGTTCACCTTCAACATTAGTTTTAAACTGAGATAGCAGTTTAGTGGCCCGTGTTAAGAAACCCATATCTGCAAGTTTTATTGACTGAAAAGACTATCCAGCCGAATTTATTTGATTTTTTTGGCGAATGAATGCGGTGCTGGCGAAAGAATGTGGTGCTGGATCTAGCCCGAGCAGAGGCTATACCATCAGCCAATCAGCTTGCAGCTGGTGCTAGCAAGCGAACCGCCGGCCGCCGGTTGGCACATCTCTAATGCGAGTCTATCTTTATCCTTTACGCAACTACTTTCGAATCTGATTGGCTGAACATTTGTTTTAATTCGCGTGACGTCAGGACTCTGACTCAGAGAGTATGCATATAGTTTTGATAAACAATAATAATTTACGGCCTTCTGACCTGAATCGGCGCGATATAAGGCCATTTTTGACAATATAAAAATAAATTGTATTAAAAAATATGATCAAATCGTGTTTGGGAAAAATTTCAAGGTGAACTATTCCCTTTAATTTTTCTTCAAATCCTTCAACCTATGTGTTTAAGATATATGACTACGTGAACTGAATCAGGGACGTAACCCTCCCCCCTCCCTCCCCCTGAGCGATCCAGTTTACATTAGATAAAATGGGATTCCGTCAAACTTTAACATTACGTCGATGGGCGTTGCATGGAAAGAATCGCGTTTGAAATATCTCTGAATGCCCCCCCCCCCCCCCCCCCCCCACCCCCCCCCCGGCAGGTGGAAGGTATTGTGGCCCCCTCCTGAGCAAAATCCTGGTTACGTGCCTGAACTGAATTGATCGAAGTCTTGCCCCCCCCCCCCCCATGTCAAAATAAAATCCACCGCCACTGCTATATTCACTTTGCCGTCCGATGGAGGATGGCAGCCGGGATTCAGCACGATGCCAATACTGGAGCAAGTATCTCTGTTGCGATGCATCGATGTCCATTTGGGAAGTGGAATGGTGTTCTGTTCGGAATGCCGGGTTTTACTCGTGCAACGTACAAATTCACCGTCAACTTCTTACTCTGAGAAGATGACTGTATGTACTGGGTTCACCGTATATCGCGCTGCGTAGGTTCCTCAAACTAGCATCTCGTGGTATTGCCTTCGTGGATATGTGGTAAAATCGCCCATTAGAATAGCTCGATGCCTCTAATGTGATCAACGCTATTTGTTGAGGTTTGTTTTTTCTATAGCCACTCCGGTCTTTGCATTTTATATCGATGATTCTTGGTTTTTCCTTTTAACTTCTGATGCTTGGAATAACAATTGTCTGAACAAAAATGGTGTTTATTTCGTGACGTTTATTTCACCAACGAGAAGTATAGCGGGAGAATCTTCTCTACAAGAGACAAACTCCCGCACACCATATCGCAGTGATGTTCCGAGCAAGAGGGGAAGAATGGAGCAGCACTGTTCAGCAGACAACACTCCGGAGACAGCCCATTAGTGGTGGCCGTAGCCGTACGGGGCCGGGTACGATTTGTACGCAGACCGGCTCACCGCGCCGTAGCCGTGGTTGCCGTAGGCGTTGCCGTAGCCGAGAGAGCGTCCGTAGCGGGAGTGTCCATGGCCGTGGCCGCGGCTGCCGTGGCTATGGCCGCCATAGCTGTAGCCGAGAGAACGTCCGTGCCGCGAGAGTACAGATCCGCTGTGGCCGTAGCTTCCCTGGCTGTAGCTGCCCTGGCTGTAGCTGCCGTGGCCGTAGCTGCCGTGGCCGCCGTAGCTGTTGCCGAGAGAACGTCCGTGCCGCGAGAGTCCAGATCCGCTGTGGCCGTAGCTGCCCTGGCTGTAGCTGCCGTGGCCGTAGCTGCCGTGGCCGCCGTAGCTGTTGCCGAGAGAACGTCCGTGCCGCGAGAGTCCAGATCCGCTGTGGCCGTAGCTGCCGTGGCCGTAGCCGTGGCCGCCGTAGCTGTGGCCTGAGGCGGAAACTGCAGCCACGAGGGCGCAGAGCAGAACAAGCTGAAACAGAAAGGAATTTTTAGAAGTAATCAACTAGATAGTATCCCGCTTCAGATATGCCATTATCGTCCTTCCGGTCTGAAACTTCCTTTAGACGGCAGGTCAACTGCAATCCATTATTTTGTGTTTGTTTCTGCCGGAATTTATCAATATATAGTTATGTTTGCATTTTTCAAATATCTACAAAATGAAAACAGCCCCTGACCCGGCACCAATCCTGACGCCGGACCAGCAGCTGGGCCCATTACCAGCTCCGTGGCTCACTAACTTTCCTAACACAACTGTAACTCTATTAAATATCCCTTCATAATAATGCGTACTTCATATTATGTTTGATTATGCATACAATGTAAAGTTTGTTATGTCCGTATGAATATATTGTGTGATTCAAGAGGAACGTCAGCGGGTATGACGTATGACGGAGCTCGCTTTCAGTAAAAAGCGGGTGCTTGTTATATTGCAAGCAATAATAACAATTTCTTGAACACATTTTCAATCACAATACAACTTAGTTATCAGGTTGCTTACTGCAACACAGCAATAGATTTGCCAAATGTGACCAAAAATCGAATAAATATGTGAATTGGCATGTATAACGACAGTCAAAGTTCTCTCGTAAAAAAATAACTCCTTCATACATTGTGTGAAACAACACTGAAAAAATGACACCGTCAAAAAGTCTGCCCCAGAGGGGTGTTTTGCAACTCCTCCTTAGGGTATCGAACACTAAAAAACGGCGTCAAAAAAGAGTCAGACTCTACAAAATGGTCTCTGACACCTTCTCAGCGGGAGTCTTGACTCCTTCAAGAGAGTCGTGATTCTCTTGAAGGTCCCAGAAAACACTATTTTGTAGAGTCTCACTATTTTTTTTACACCGTTTGTTAGTGTTCGATACCATAAGGAGGTGTTGCCAAACACCCCCCTGGGGTGGACATTTTGTCGGCGTGCCAATCCACGTACGGGTGTCATTTTTTTTTGTTCAGTGAACGCTGCAGTATTTCGGTATGTTTTATCACAAGGTTCCGACTTCAGCAACAGCGAAATTCCATTTTTCGACAGCTTATATCCATTTCAGACTTGAGAAATGTTTAGCGCCATCTGTTGCGTTAAAGTGAGTGAGCGAATATATGACAACCAGTGTCACTATATGTGCTGGAGGTGTGGCTGCTAGAGTTGCCGTTCGCACAGCAGCGTCAGCTGACTTACCACCGGTCTGGCGTTCATCTCGGCTGCCGTGTGGGAGTCTCCGGCAATGCTGGGGGAACAGTGGTGCCGGATGACGGCGGTCGCCCGCTTTTAAGGGGCGACACTTCCTGCCCTGCTCTCGGTGGCCTCGTCCTGTTTCCCAGCCCGGCTGAGGTCAGGACGGAGTCAGCAGCGGCGGGTGTGGTCTTTCGCGACCTCGAATTCCCTCCCCCGCCCCCGCCCCCGCTGCACCCATGGCTGCTCAGTGTCCCTTACCATGACCGACTGGAATAGTGTCTCGCCGTACCATACACCGTCACCGTACACCGTCACCACACCGTCACCGCACACCGTCACCACACCGTCACCGCACACCGTCACCGCACACCGTCACCGTAAACCGTCACCGTATACAGTCACCACACACCGTCACCGCACACCGTCACCACACCGTCACCGCACACCGTCACCGCACACCGTCACCGCACACCATCACCGCACACCGTCACCGCACACCGTCACCACACCGTCACCGCACACCGTCACCGCACACCGTCACCGCACACCGTCACCGCACACCGTCACCGCACACCGTCACCGCACACCGTCACCGCACACCGTCACCGCACCGTCACCGCACACCGTACACCATACACCTTCACCGTACACCGTCACCGCACACCGTCACAGCACACCGTCACCGCACACCGTCACCGTACACAGTCACCGCACACCGTCACCGCACACCGTCACCGTACACCGTCACCACACACCGTCACCGCACACCATCACCGTACACCGTCACCGCACACCGTCACCGCACACCGTTACCGTACACCGTCACCGCACACCGTCACCGCACACCGTCACCGTACACCGTCACCGTACACCGTCACCGCACCGTCACCGCACATCGTCACCGTAAACCGTCACCGTACACCGTCACCGCACACCGTCACCGCACACCGTCACCGTACACCGTCACCGCACACCGTCACCGCACACCGTCACCGCACACCGTCACCGCACACAGTCACCGCACCGTCACCGCACACCGTCACCGTACACCGTCACCGTACACAGTCACCACACCGTCACCGCACACCCTCACCGTACACAGTCACCGCACACCGTCACCGCACACTGTCACCGCACACCGTCACCGTATACCATCACCGCACACCGTCACCGTACACCGTCACCGTACACCGTCACCGCACACCGTCACCGCACACCGTCACCGCACACAGTCACCGCACCGTCACCGCACACCGTCACCGTACACCGTCACCGTACACAGTCACCACACCGTCACCGCACACCCTCACCGTACACAGTCACCGCACACCGTCACCGCACACTGTCACCGCACACCGTCACCGTACACCGTCACCACACACCGTCACCGCACACCGTCACCGTACACAGTCACCGCACACCGTCACCGCACACCAACACCGTACACAGTCACCGCACACCGTCACCGCACACCGTCACCGCACACCGTCACCGCACACCGTCACCGTACACAGTCACCGCACACCGTCACCGTACACCGTCACCGTACACCGTCACCACACACCGTCACCGTACACAGTCACCGCACACCGTCACCGCACACCGTCACCGCACACCGTCACCGCACACCGTCACCGTACACAGTCACCGCACACCGTCACCGTACACAGTCACCGTACACCGTCACCGTACACAGTCACCGTACACCGTCACCGTACACAGTCACCACACACCGTCACCGCACACTGTCACCGCACACCGTCACCGCACACTGTCACCGCACACCGTCACCGCACACCGTCACCGCACACCGTCACCGCACACCGTCACCGCACACCGTCACCACACATCGTCACCGCACACCTTCACCACACACCGTCACCGCACACCGTCACAGCACACCGTCACCACACACCGTCACCACATACCGTCACCGCACACCTTCACCGCACACCGTCACCACACACCGTCACCGCACACCGTAACCGCACACCGTCACCGCACACCGTCACCGCACACAGTCACCGCACACCGTCACCGCACACCGTCACCGCACACCGTCACCACACATCGTCACCGCACACCTTCACCGCACACCTTCACCGCACACAGTCACAGCACACCGTCACCACACACCGTCACCACATACCGTCACCACACACCGTCACCACACACAGTCACCGCACACTGTCACTGCACACCGTCACCACACACCGTCGCCGCACACCGTCACCGCACATCGTCACCGCACATCGCCACCACACACCGTCACCACACACAGTCACCACACACCGTCACCGTACACCGTCACCGTACACCGTCACCGCACACCGTCACCGTACACCGTCACCGTACACCGTCACCGTACACCGTCACCGTACACCGTCACCGTACACCGTCACCGTACACCGTCACCACACACCGTCACCGTACACCGTCACCACACACAGTCACCGCACACCGTCACCGTACACCATCACCGTACACCATCACCGTACACCGTACACCGTCACCGTTCACCGTCACCGGACACCGTCACCGTACACCGTCACCGTACACCGTCACCGCACACCGTTAACGTCACCGCACACCGTCACCGAACACCGTTACAGCACACCGTCACCGCATACCGTCACCGCAAACCTTCACCATACTCCGGCACCGTACACCGTCACCGTACACCGTCGCCGTACACCGTCACCGTACACCGTCACCGTACACCGTCACCGTACACCGTCACCGTACACCGTCACCGTCACCGTACACTGTCACCGTACACCGTCACCACACACAGTCACCACACACCGTCACCGCACACCGTCACCGCATACCGTCACCGCAAACCTTTACCGTACTCCAGCACCACATACCGTCACCACACACCGTAACCACACACCGTCACCACACACCGTCACCACACACCGTCACCGTACACCGTCACCGGTCACCGTACACCGTCACCGTACACCGTCACCGTACACCGTCAACGCACACCGTCACCGCACACAGCACACCGTCACCGCACATCGTCATCGCACACCGTCACCACATACCGTCACCACACACCGTCACCGTACACCGTCACTGCACACCGTCACCGCACACCGTCACCATCAGACGGCCGCTCAGTCGACAATTACCCACGGAGACGTCCGGCTCGGCAGCGGCGAGTGAGAGGGAGGGAGAGGGCTGGGTCTGCAGACAGGCGTCCGGCGTATTCTATGTAACGGTGTAGGTGTAATGATGTAGGTAAATACGATGTAATGGTGCGTGTCCCACCACTGTTCGCAGGCGGCGCTGACACTCAATTACACCAGCATCTGGCGGTTAACGGGGCGTGCAGAATCAACCCGCAAAGTGTCGCTTGGTTTTAGAGGGAATAACTCAGATCTGGCGCACTCTTGTTTGACGTGCATTTGTCCTTATATTTATGACAGTTAATCAACTATGATAAAAATGCCCGAGTGAAGCACCTTTGTTTTATATTCTGAAAAGGAACTTCTGAATATGAATGAAATGCAATGAAGCAAAATACAAAGCATTGAAATAAAATGAGATACATTGAAATGAACTGAATTAGGTACGGAAGTGTGTCTTCTGTACCTAATCCAGTTCATTAATAAATAATGTAAATAAATACTAATCACTCTATAATGCTAAAAGGAAGGAATAGGAGACCAGCTATTTTCTGTGAACAACTTTCCGTGTAACCTTTATTTGCTAAGTAATTCGCCGATAACAGCACATGCCATAATTTGTAAATAGGCTAAGGTAGGTAACTTCGCGAGAGAAAACAAAACTTGTATGGCTTCCTGGTGCCTTTATGGTGAGGTGCCTTGTATCACCCAACGACGTTTCTGCCATTGCCACATTTTGCACCAAATGGCGTCAAAAGTCGCTCAAATAGCTCCTAACATCGTGACCCGGTGTGTAACTTCGTGAGTCCAAGTTTCAACTTCGTGATAATTAAATGGCAATGCAGGAATAAATGGCATAAATGTGGCTGTGGTATATGACCAGTGGCGTCGCCGAGGATTTTTGAGTGGGGGGGGGGGGGGGTCGGCTGAAATGACGAAAACAATGTACCCCATTTTGTGCGTGTATTTAAGCCTTTACAACATTGTTTATGTGGATTTGCAGGTTATAGTAGGTACTTGTTATTTAGCGCCGTCAAGTGGCATGCTTTTATTTAACGGGTTTTCTTGATAAACCCCAGAAATATAGGCGGTGGGCCATGTATAGGATAAGAAGCTAAAAATGTTATACATTCAATTCAGCGTTACGAGGAACCGAATACGACGACGATGGCTTCGTAATGATGATGGCCACCGATGTGACGCTTGCGAAGCGGCGTGAAAATTTTAATTTTAGGTCGTTGAAAACGATTTTTTTAAATTGGAACCAGACCGTGAGTGGAGCCAAGCCTCAGGTAACCCCTTTTCCTGGTTACACATCTCAGAATGATGCAAAATATTGAAATGAAGGTAGTTTTTCATATACATTAGCCTCGGATAGTAAATCACGCTGACCGGTGGCAGTCAGCGTTCAATAGTACATATGATAATAATAACTGTAATAACTGAATACATATGAACCAAACTGTAACGAACAACTAGTAACAGTTCAAATGGTTTGAAAGCAGCAAGGGGCAGAACGATTTTTCCGCGCATAAATGGCCCTGTGGATCTGGAGGAGCCTGGGGGGGGGGGGGGGGGGTGGTTCATGGGGAGATGGTCCTGACCTGGTCACCACTATTAGCTCCTCGGTCCAGCAAGCTGGGCACCGCTGGAGCAGCTTCCGGGTGCCGATGTCCGCGTCTTTGCGTTCCCGTCGCCTTTTTATGAACTCGGCAGACTAGCTAAACATGTAGCCCGCTTGAAAGTTAATATTTTATGAAGGGAGTGGGCCCTGATGGAATTCATTTTCTCATTTTCCAAATTTGTATAAGCAATTGCGAAATTTGTGTCATGCCGCGAAGCGGCGCCAAATTGCCACTTTTTGACTGGATAGCTGAACTTTGACTGCTGCAAAGGCAATTTTTACGATAAATTGTTAAAGGAAATAGTTCACCTTCAACATGGAATTTTGAACTGAAATAGCAGTTTTGTAGCCCGTGTTGAGAAATCCTTATTTGCAACTTTTCTTGGCTGAAAAGACTCTCCAGCCGAAGATATTTGACTTTTTGGCGAAGGAATGCGGCGCATATATGATATACCGTACCGTCTGAGAGTGCCAGCACTGGTCTGAGCATGCGCAGACCAATAACGCACGCCATAACATTAATAATTTACGACTATCTGTCCTGAATTGGCGCGATGTAGGACCATTTTTGAAAAGAAAAAAAGAAACTGTATTAAAAATATAATAAAATCGTGTTCTGAAAACAAAAATCCGAAGGTGAACTATTTCCTATAACTTCCCCCGCAAAAAGTGGTGTGTCTGTGTGTGTGTGTGTGTGGGGGGGGGGGGGGGGGGTCAACCACCCCTCTTTCTGAGAGTGGGAGGACGGGGGACCGTTCCCCGACCCTCCCGTCGGTGACGCCCCTGCATGTTACGGATGGAATTTCCTTCGTTTTCCTTTCGGAGCAGCGGTGTCTCGAAGGGAAAACGAAGGAAATTTCATCCGTAACTGACTAAACCCATTTCCACGTCGCAGGGGTGTAGAATCCTATTCAGTTGAGGGGGCTTCAGCACCCCCCCCCCCCCCCACACACACACACACTTGGCTACAGCCACCCCAACCCAACTTGGACGAGGAAGTGGGTCAAATTCGGGGAGAAATCTGTATTTTAGTGGATTTGAATGGTACTTTAAGCGATTTTCCCAGCTTAGCCCCCCCCCCACAACTTTTCTGGAGAACTTTTCTGGTTCCCTGTGAAGGCCCCGTGACCTGCTGCGCCCATAGCCGGTCACGCGCGGCTGCAGCGGTCAGAGCAGGTAGTTCAGATAGTTCAGGTCCATGCTTTCATCAGGACCACGCCTCGCCACACCCGCCGCCGCCGCCGATCGGCACGGTGGTGCCGGGTCAGACTCGGCGAGGCCACCGGGCCGCAGGAAGTGTTACTGTCGCCCCTTAAAAGCGGGCGGCCGCCGTCATCCGGCACCACTGTTCCCCCAGCATTGCCGGAGACTCCCACACGGCAGCCGAGATGAACGCCAGACCGGTGGTAAGTCAGCTGACGCTGCTGTGCGAACGGCAACTCTAACAACCACACCTCCAGCACATATAGTGACACTGGTTTTCATATATTCGCTCTCTTACATTAACGCAACAGATGGCGCTAAACATTGCTCAAGTCAGAAATGGGTATAAGCTGTCGAAAAATGGAATTTCGCTGTTTCCAGATGTCTGAACCATATGATAAAACATACAGAAATTATGCACCGTTCTTTCACACAATGTAGGAGTTATTTTTTTACGAGGGAACTTTGACTGTCGTTATAAATGCAAATTTCTATATTTATTTGATTTGTGGTCACATTTGGCAATGCTATTGTTGTGTTGCAGTACACAACCTGACAACTAAGTTGTATTGCAATTGAACATATGTTTAAGAAATGGCTATTGTTTGCAATATAATAAGCAACCGCTTTTTACTGAAATTTCGCTTTTTACTGAAAAAATTATTCATACAGACATAACAAACTTTACATTGCATGCATAATCAAACATAATATGAAGTACGCATTATTATGAAGGGATATTTAATAGAGTTACAGTTGTGTTAGGAAAGTGAGTGAGCCACGGAGCTGGTAATGGGCCCAGCTGCTGGTCCGGCGTCAGGATTGGTGCCGGGTCAGGGGCTCCTGAATCGGCTCACATACTGGGCTCAAGCCGTGCTTTACAACCCCAAAACTGTGCATTCGGTATTCTTTCAATATGGGGTGCACATACATAGTGTGCTTCAATGCAGCCATTATGCCGCGTTCCTAACATGGACCACACATCCATACCAGTCACAATTTGAGGCGTTGTTTTCATTTTGTAGATATTTGAAAAATGTAAACATAATTCTATATTGATCAATTCCGGTAGAAACAAACACAAAATAATGGATTGCAGTTGACCTGCCGTCTAAAGGAAGTTTCAGACCGGAAGGACGAGAATGGCATATCTGAAGCGGGATACTATCTAGGTGATTACTTCTAACAATGCCTTTCTTTTTCAGCTTGTTCTGCTCTGCGCCCTCGTGGCTGCAGTTTCCGCCTCAGGCCACAGCTACGGCGGCCACGGCTACAGCCACGGCAGCAACAGCCACGGCAGCTACGGCCACAGCGGATCTGGACTCTCGCGGCACGGACGTTCTCTCGGCTACAGCTACGGCGGCCACGGCTACGGCCACGGCAGCTACGGCCACGGCAGCTACGGCCAGGGCAGCTACGGCCACAGCGGATCTGTACTCTCGCGGCACGGACGTTCTCTCGGCTACAGCTACGGCGGCCACGGCTACGGCCAGGGCAGCTACGGCCACGGCAGCTACGGCCAGGGCAGCTACGGCCACAGCGGATCCGGACTCTCGCGGCACGGACGTTCTCTCGGCCACAGCTACGGCGGCCACGGCTACGGCCACGGCAGCTACGGCCACAGCAGACACTCCCGGTACGGACGTTCTCTCGGCTACGGCTCCAGCTACGACGTTGGCTACGGCAACGCCTACGGCAACCACGGCTACGGCGCGGTGAGCCGGTCTGTGTACAACTCGTACCCGGCCCCGTACGGCTACGGCCACCACTAATGGGCTGTCTCCGGAGTGTTGTCTGCTGAACAGTGCTGCTCCATTCTTCCCCTCTTGCTCGGAACATCACTGCGATATGGTGTGCGGGAGTTTGTCTCTTGTAGAGAAGATTCTCCCGCTATACTTCTCGTTGGTGAAATAAATGTCACGAAATAAGCATCATACTTCTTACATCATACCGGTGTGGCTATCGAAAAAAAACTAATCAAATAGCAAGAGGAGAGACATCGTGGCATCAAATAGCGAAAGGCAATCCCACAAAAACGGCGATGCTAGTTTGAGGAACCTACGCATCGCGATATACGGTGAATTCAGTACCTACAGTCATGTTCTCAGAGTAAGAAGTTGACGGTGAACTTGTACGTCGCACGGGTAAAACCCGGCATTCCGAACAGAACACCATTCCACTTCCCAAACGAACATCGATGCAGCGCATCAGAGATACCTGCTCCAGTATTGACATCGTGCTGAATCCCGGCTGCCATCCTGCATCGGACGGCAAACTGATAGCCACCGAGCAGAGATGTTGAGTCTTCGATCTGTCGTAAAAAGTTATGTTTAGGGTACACGTGGCTGCCTTGTGTGCAGTTGATGTGGAGAGACACCTCCGTCTCTGTGTTCCTAAATAACAAGGTTTAATTTAACTGCTGGTTTCGTCATTAATTGAAAACCTTCCATCATTTCGAAAGATGCCATATTATGTAATAATTGGTTTAATATTAAGAACTCTAGTTGAACATTATTTGTGATTAGCCATACCCTCTATATCTATAATATAAGTTATATTAACCCAAATCTCTGAAGTACTGTATGTGTATTGCAACATTGTTTAATTGATGCGGTCGCCCACTGCGTTCCCTGGCCGGTTACATTCACTGTCGGATCCAGGGGGAGCATAAGGGGCAAATGCCCACCTCCCCCCCGATAGGAATCTGGTGGGAGGGGGTATTCAATACAAGTATGCCCCCCCCTCGAGCGTTCCCTGCACTGAACGTGAAAAACAATGATCTTAGGAGAAAACTTCATGATGAAAACGGAAGTTTTTTTTCTTGAGTGATTGAATTTGAAGTTTGTATGTATTCCTTTCTTTCAATAGTCCTATTTACATAGCATAAATAAATTCCACTAACATTCCGCAGTTGGAAACTTTTTAGCTTTTTCTATTGTAATTTTCCTAACCTCAAAAGATTGTCGAGTCCGTTAAAAAACAGCTCTCTATCTGTGTATGGCACGAGAATACACAGAAAACTCTTTCACATGATATATTTAATGTGTTTACCTACTTAAAAGTTAAATATATGTGTTAAATGTTAGTCAATGACTTTTTGAAAAAACTGTTCCTGGATGTTCGATGTTTCATACTCATATTTCTCCAGAATATGCCTGAATGTCTCGACGGTAACAAATATGGTAGCTTATCGGCTTCGTCGATTGCCGTTTGTGTACCAAATTTTCCGTAATGTGGGTTTCCGTTTGTCTGGCATCTACCGTGGATGTCTCGCCTATTCTGATTGGTCGTCGTTTAAAGTGTTGACCAATCAGCTGCGGGCTGCTGTCAGCGCACTAAGGGACGTCGAAGACATAATCGGCGCACTGACGCATTGTCGATACAAATATTGGAGGTGTTTGTCCGGGCAAATGTGATTTTTCGAAGGCGCTGTGTTATACTGATAAACTGCATTTACATTTTGTCTACGTAGAACTGTAAGTCATAGAAAAATTAAGTGGCATTACACTTTGAAGTGACGTGTCGTATGATTTTGATCCGTATCACAGGGTGGGGCCTTTCCTTTCCTCAAAAATATGTTAACCCGCGACTTACTGGGAGGCTATTTCCCTCCCCCTCCCGTTATTTTGCAATAACTCGTAAACCAACACCATTATCGTCACTAATCTTGCAGTACCTTTTCTCACATCAATTCTACACATGTTGGCCAAAGGAAAAAGATGAGGTTATGATAGGTCAACCGGGAATGACGTCAGAGTGGCGTCATGTTCTTCGGTTTGGTTGCAAAATAATGGTTTGCGGAAAACGCTGCCAAAGGTACACTGTTTGAGATAAATTAAATTGTCTTAAATCAAATTACTGACCAAAAACCGAGCTATCACACTGTTATCCAGAATTTTTGAGTTATTTTTTTATTCAAAATTTTGAGAAATTCAAACACATTTTTTTACAAAATAAAAAAAACATAATTATAAAAAAAGGATTATATGTCATCGAGACGTACTCGGTGAATATATGTACTAAATGTGAAGTCGATATCTTAAAAAATGACTGACTTATGACCTTTAAATGTCAAAAATCGACCACCTCACAGCATTACTATGCATACAAAATGAATTTCCGTTTTTGCTGTTTACTTCTATTCATATGGAACAGACAATGTTCTAACGTAATTCTCGCGTTCTAGACGAAAAACAAGCCCATACACATGTGTTACAACGCCTAATGACCGTAATATGCAGTTTGACCTCGTGACCTCGGATGACCTTGACCTGACCCAAGGTCATAACAGCTTAGAATGGTACTTAGAAGTGTCAGACAAACGAATCAAAAGCGATTTATCGACTGCTTAGGCGTTTAATATTGCAATTGTGCGCGACAATTCCATCCATCGAGACCTTTTGACACGGTCAAACATTTTGTACTTGACCTGTCCTGTGACGTCATCGGTGACCCTGAGGTCAACAAATTTATGTTTCCTTCAATTAATTTTCCATGGCTACCGAATGCCGTTTTAATTTCTACAATCGGTCCAGTAGTTCCGGAGATCCGAGGGGGGAATACCCCCGTCCCAGTAAGTCGCGTGTTATGAAATATACCCCAGTAACTCGCGGGTTAACATGCCATCTTGATAAACCCTACACCATGGTAGCATGAAAAGTGCAGTATTATGATGTGCCACTGGCTACAGTTGTTAACCCTACCTACCTTGTATACAGAATGAGCTATTAAATGTTCCAGGGTTGGACAAAAACTCAAAACCAGCTTAAATTCAGCATCAATTTAGGACTCGCAGAGGTCAGAATATGTCGTTGACAGTCAACACATTAATTAAAGGAGATAGTTCACCTTTAACATGGGGTTTTGAACTGAGATAGCAGATTTTTAGAGCAGATATAAAAATAGGTTGTGGTGCCGTGCCGTGGCTAGTCAATGTGGGCACTGAACTTAAATATACTATAATAGACTAATAGACAAAAAATAGACTGAAATAAATAGACTGAAATATACTGAAATAAATAGACTGAAATATACTGAAATAAATAGACTGAAATATACTGAAATAGACTGAAATATACTGAAATAGACTGAAATATACTGAAATATACTGAAATAGACTGAAATATACTGAAATAGATTGAAATATACTGAAATAGACTGAAATATACTGAAATATACTGAAATAGACTGAAATAGACTAAGTAGACTAATATATTTAGTGCAGTGCAGTGCAGTGCAGTGTAGTTCCCCGTGCCTCGTGCCTCGTCCCTCGTTCCTCGTTCCTCGTTCCTCGTTCCTCGTTCCTCGTTCCTCGTTCCTCGTTCCTCGTTCCTCGTTCCACGTGCCTCGTTTCTCGTTTCTCGTTCCTCGTGCTTCGTGCCTCGTGCCTCGTGCCCCGTGCCCCGTGCCCCGTGCCCCGTGCCCCGTGCCCCGTGCCCCGTGTCCTGCCCTGCCCTGCCCTGCCCTGAATATTGTATCAATTGTATAACCTCACCTCAACACCAACAAAATTAGCTACACACATGCACATAGATACTCAAAAATAGGTTCCGGCATTTGCGTCAATCTTCTTAATAGCTCCACTGTTGTTGACCATTGACTAGCCTTTGTACGGTCATGAAAACGCCCACTTGTAATTCTGATTTCCTTCGTGAGTAAATCTGATTTAAAACCTAATCAGAACAGTTGTTACATATCAGTTAAAACCTAATCAGTTGATGCAGGTGCATCAACAAGGTGCATCTAACTGTTTTTTTTTAAATTCTTGAAAGTTGCATCACGGTAATACACTCACAGTATTATCACAGTATGGATCAAATGGTGAAAAATAAACACGATTATTTCGTCGCATTACCACAGCATAGGCCTAAACGCGTAAGGAAGTAGTGCCGAATCATGGGAAAACGCTACCTCAAATCTAGGGATTTTCCAATAGAAAAAGCTCAAAAGTCTCTTACTGTGGAAAGTTAGTGGAATTGATTTATGCTATGTAAACAGGGATAATGATAGACAAAACCACTAGCGGATCCACGGGGGGGGGGGGCATCAGGGCCCCCCTCAGGAATATGGGGGCATTCAATACAAGTATGCCCCCCCCCCCTGCGCGTTCCCAATTTATCGTAAAATCGTAAACATTGTCTTTGCAGCAGTTCAAATTCAGCTATCCACAGTCAAAAACCGGAAAATTTAGTGCCGCTTCGCGGCATGACGCAACTTTCGCAATTGCTTATACAAATTTGGAAAATTGGAAAATTAATTCCAATGTCTGGCAAAGGCAATCCTTGACGGTAATTGCTGCCTACAGCAATTACCGCCAGCAATTAGGCTGGTACAACCACGGCGATACATACCTACCGATACAACACAAGGCAATTTGACGCAAGATCACCTTAATTGTGATCGTATGACGGGAGAGGAAAACTTCATTAAGCGGACTTAAAGGAACTTCTTCCACTTTCTTATATAGTTGCTATGTAAACGCAACCCATGTTGGACAGAAAACCAATGACAGCAGAATATATCATCAGACGGGGAATCGCTGCTCCCTCTCCTGCCGCCGCCGACTGCCGCTGGTAGTTCAGGCGCTGGATCCATCCGGTAGATGGCGGGGAATTAAGGAGGTATTTAAATCTATCCACATGTTCACACGACAAATGTTCGCTTCTGAAATCTTACTCAATGCATTCACACTCACTACAGCATGGATTGCATTAGAAGTTTCAGTACACTAACACGCGCACTGGAGAGGGGTATGCCACTAACGCGCACTGGAGAGGGGGCACTTTTGTGCCCCCCCCCCTCCCCTAGAGATTTCCCGAAAGTATGAGAGCTAGAACGATCAAACTTGCAGGTTAGGTAGATGCTATCATGATCTACATTTGATGAAATTTAGCTGACCTTAGGTCAATATCTTCAGGATCAAACGAGGTCACGAAGGTCAAATCAGGCCAAATGTCACCATTTTGGGAATTTGACTTCTGTGACGTTACAGGTCACCAGCAGGGTGTCCAAAGTTATGTTCGGGGATGAACCTTGACATTGACTACCGAATGTCGTTTGAATCATCCCAATCCGACTGTTCGTTCTGAAGATATCACTTCGCCGACCTCGATTCTGGCCGCCATCTTGGACTTTAAATTCATGACTCAAGAATGTCCCGACCGATTTTCATTTTTGCGTCAAACGATCCGCTATTGTGTTGACTTAAATGTCACACAAAACCACCGGCCTGCTTTGCTTCGTTTTAGAGCTATTCACGAAAAACATGTGTGGGAGTGACACCAAAGTGCCCCCCCTCCAGTGCGCGTGTTAACGCGCGACTTACTGGGGGGCTATCCCCCCTTCCCGTTATTGTGCGATAACTCCTAAACCCACGAGTATCGTCACCAATCTTGCAGTACCTTCTCTAACATCAATTCTACACATGTTGGCCAAAAGGAAAAGATGAGGTTATGATAGGTCAACCGGGAATGACTTTCAGAGTGACGTCATGTTCTTCGGTTTTTGTTGAAAAATAATGGTTTGCGGAAACGCTGTTAAAAGTACAACGTTTGCGATAAAATAAATTGTCTTAAATCAAATTACTGACAATAGACAAGGTTTTCAAACTGCCATCTCGGATTTTTTTCGTTTTTTTATTAAAATTTTTGAGGATTCCAAATACATTTTGTTTTGTTTTTACAAAATTTTCAGCAACAAAATTAGAGTTATCGAAAAACCGGAATAAATGAGATCGAGACGTGTTCGGTGATTATGTGTACCAAATTTGAAGTCCACATCTTCAAAAATGACTGACTTATCACCTTTAAATGACAAAAATCGACCACCTATTATTATGCATTACTATTTACTATGCATAAAAAAAATGAATTTTCGTGTTTGCTTTTTACTTCTATTTCTAGGAAACAAACAATGTTCTAATGTCATTTTTTGCGTTCTAAACGAAAAACAAACCCATAAACATGTGTTAAAACGCCTAATGACCGTAATCTGCAGTTTGACCACGTGACCTCGGATGACCCTGACCTGATCCAAGGTCATAAACAGCTTAGAATGGTACTTAGAAGTGTCAGACACACGAATCATACCGATTTATCGCTTATGCTTATGCGTTTAATATCGCAATTTTGCGCGACCCATCGAGACCTTTTGAAACGGTCAAACATTTTGTATTTTACCTGACCTGTGACGTCATCGGTGACCCCGATGTCAACAATATTAGGTTTCCTTCGATTAATTTGTCCGGGATATCGAATGCCGTTTTAGTTTTTACAATCGGTCCAGTAGTTCCGGAGATCCGAGGAGGGGGTGGGGGGGGAATAGCCCCCCCCCCCCCAGTAGGTCGCGTTATGGAATATACCCCAGTAACTCGCAAGTTAACCCGGCATTGACTGCCATCTTAGCCGAACGCTATTGACAGAGAGGGACAAATATTGCCTTTCTCCTAGCTATCTTCCGAACCAATGATCACAGCGAGACGAGGAGGTCAACAAGCGAAAGCTCTCAATGATCACATCGAGACAAGGAAGGCAGCAAGCGAAAGCTATCAATGATTACATCGAGACGAGGAATGCAGCGAGCGAAAGCTCTCAGTGAGTCGCATCTAAGGCATCAAATTAAGGTAGTATGTCAATTGTCAGGTCAGAGATCAAGGAAGTATGGTCATTCCCCCTCTTAGCCAATGTATGATTAAAGGAAACCAGTCACTTTGCCAAATTGCTTTGGAAAAAATTGCTTTGCTATGCTTTGCTTAGAAAAATTGCTTTGCAAAAAAAAATGTTTTGGCATTTAATGTTCCAATAAGGGGTATTCATACAGGGGTATGCATACATAGCATAAAAAGACTCAATTCCTAGGAAAATAATGTACTATGAATTGAGACTTTTTAGTTCCTTCTAATGGAATTTCCCTAGCCTCAAAAGATTGGTTTAGTCTGTTTAAAAACTGTTGTTTGAGCACGAGAATACACAAAGGTACTCTTCCATATGCTATGTTTAATCTGTTTTGACCTACTCGCAAGTTATATAGCATGTGTTACATGTTATTCAATGACTTTTGGGAAAACTATGTTCCTGGATGGATGGATGTTTGGTGTCTCATGCTTATATTTCTCCAGAATATGCCTGAATGTCTTAATTCCTAGGAATAATCTGGTAGCTTATCAGCCCTGTCAATACCTGAAGAGCTGCCAAATTTTTTGGAGGGTGGATGTCACGCCAATTCTGATTGGCCGGCGTATAAAGCTTGACCAATCACAAGCGATCTGAGTTTGTGTGCGTTTACTGATCTGTGTTTAATATTATTTTTCCAATTTTACGTGTTAATATAGCGGAACCATAGAAAAAGGCGGTTTTCGTATTAGTTACTCGAGATCATTGCGCAACATTCAACTACACGCGTAAGGAAGTAGATAATCAAAACTAGGAAAATTTCACTAGAAAAAACGTCTCAATTCCTGGGAAATTATTTTCCTAGGAATGGGGATGCTGTTTTAAGGTATGTAAACAGGCCTAGTAATTGATTTGCGCCACGTAGCGGCGCGGATCTTTTGTTTTATTTTGTAGTCTGGATAACTAGGCCCTCAGAAATTCGATAGGTTCTATATGTATCAGCCCAAGGGCACCAATGCAGCCACTCAATGAGATTCTTCCACCGCAAGGATAAAAGGAATGTCGCCACAGTGGCACAAAAATGTGATATTTTATACTTTTGTGCTCAGAAAATTATAGCAGCTTGGTTGCAGTTGCTTACCAGTTTCAAATACGTTTCATGGATTTCCAGCCATGAACCATGAACATTATAAATAAAAGCCCAAACAGCGGGCACTATGGGTTCGTTCGCGACAAAAACGATAGTCATCGTGACATCGATTATTTATCAAGACGCACGTATGTGGGTAATATGCAATACAATATGGACGAATCAATTGATGGAGGAGTTGACCTTGACCTGACCTCAGGTCAGGTCAATTTTCGGATATGACCTAACTAGGTCACCCAATATATTCCTTGATGCGTCTCGACGAGTAAAACACAATGGTGAAATATGTTTAACTCTGACGTGCTTCTGTCAAAAGTTATTCCTTTAAAACTATCCGGCAATTTTTAGAATGTTTCAAATTCAATGGCTTGTGCTGACCTCACTATTGGCCTTGGGTCAATTCTGATGAAACTTAAGCGACAGAAAATTGAAGTATCTTTCGAACGTTTCTTTCTCACGCGTCGCTCACTCTTTTAGTTATCGAGATATAGACGGTCTTATCAAGGATACTCATATATAGCCGAAACTTGACTTTTAGTGACCCCTGGTGACCTCAATATTGATTTGACCTAAAAGTGATCTGTGTACTTTCGACAGAACTTGTCTCGAACTATCTAACAACGTTTTCCGCTTGTCGCTACGTTGCGTGTTTTTTAAGATCTTAGGGGGGTAGTTATCATCCCCTCCCCCCCCCCCTCCTGCCTCATCCCCCCCCCCCCCTCCCTCCCTCCCTCCCTCCTTTTTTCTTAGGCAATAAACCTTCATCGCAGTTTTCGTTTCTTGGCCAATGTTGTGAGGCTGAGCCCCCCAGGTTCCAAGTAGGGGGGGGGGGGGCTCGAGCCCCCTCTGCCCCTCGGTTCCCGCGTCCCTGTATTCATACCTGGAACTGTTGAATATGACATTGGTTTGGCTAAATTATCAAGATATACCCCCAGAAAAAAAATTAAAGCAACATATTTCGAAAACATAGACTCACATTTTCAGTATAAATTACTGAAGTTGCACAAAATTCGAAAGTAGTGCATGTTGTGTTGACATTGTGGGCGTCGAAAGAAGAAAAGAAGTAACTGTAAAAAGGTCGGAACTTATGTTAAAATAATTATTTATAAGATTAGTAACTACAAATTAAATGATTATCTCAGCATTGCTCAAATGCTCGCACATCTAACATAATATTGTCAGTGGCGAACGGTTTTCCCGCTGGTCCAGTAACGCTGATTCTATCACATGTTTCCATATGAAGCTTTTCGACACGGCGTTGAATGGCAGGATAAAACATCAAATATTTTGGGCGGGAGAGTCCTTACAATCAAATAGAGCATGCCGTGAGTGATTTCTCGACATAGCCTTCAAAACTGCCATATCGGTTAAAAATCCCGCAGACCCTGTGTGAATGTGTTTTTTTAAGCCAATGAGGCAGTGTTATGTTATAGAAGCCAATGGTGTCGCAACGGTTTCAAAATTAGTCGTGAAATCCAAGTGCGCATGTACTTTAACATAGGCCCATATTAAGGATGGCTGAACCACACTAGGGACATTTCCCTAGTGCCAGTGCCCCACTGGAGGCGACGCCCGCCCATGTTAGAAGCAGCAAACATGTTTAAGCTGGAATCTTAGTTTTGTAATACACAACTAAAACATCATAACAAAAAACAACTAAAGCAACATAACATAACAGCAGCAAAAATATAATAACATAACAAATGCTGTAAAATGCATGTTATATAGGATTTCATGTCATGTTGTATATTTAAAGTCAATACATCGAATGCACTCACGCCCACTGTTATGTTTAATTGAGTGTACATTTTGTGCAAAAAGTAATACAACTAAAGCTTGGTCGGCCTTCACCGAGTCGCAGCCTTCATCTGGCAGGCCTTGTTTCCGGTGGGGTGTGGCAGCTGCTGGCTGCCGCCAAGTGCGACCTCAGCTGTCCCATGTCAGGTAATTGATCGGAGTACCTACCTACCGCAACCGAAACGCCTGGCGGATTTCGATCGTAACTGTCACTAACTCACCTCTAGCCTTGCCGTTTGCGAGCATACGCAGAACTATTGCGACATAGTATTTTACATTTATTGGTAGGTATTTAAACAACCACAGGGCAGGGCCTATTTTAACATGTTAACTGGGGGGGGGGGGGGGGGGGGGCAAATGCCCCCTCAGTGAGCCGCTTTGCCCCCCCCCCCCCCCTCCCAGTCAAGAAATGTTGCCCACCCTGATTTTAGTATTTTCATGTCATTTTTCGCTTTATAGGCATTCAATTAAAGTAAAATATGCTTACCTGGTGATAAATGTATACACATCCAATGCAAATGTCATGATATTCCTAAGTTTTAGTATTTCCCAGTCAAAATAAGTATCTTTAAATTATTTCCGGAATATCGTAAATTTCAATATCCTTTGAACAATT
Organism: Chirona hameri; assembly: GCA_036785665.1. Lineage (NCBI taxonomy): Eukaryota > Metazoa > Arthropoda > Thecostraca > Balanomorpha > Balanidae > Chirona > Chirona hameri. The sequence goes on from JAXIVJ010004540.1 coordinate 78,355, forward strand.
GCTCATTAGCGGCATAGTGAGGGGGTGGGGATCGGGGGTCGTTGGATCAGAAACGTCGCCACACAATTTGGAGTGGTTGGGGGCAACTGCTGAGCCGATTTTTTTCAAATTTGGTGTGTGGTTAGGGATCTCTCAGCCGCCACTTTCCCACAAGTCAGGGGGTGCTGCTGCACGTGCGCACGTATGCACCACATATTTTTATCTCAGAAACTGCTTCCCTGATCGAGTTGAAATTCACCATATGTATATTACTGTATACCGTATCTCCACTGAACGAAATGACAAAGAGAATACATTAAAAAGTGCGTAATCGGTACGGTAAACCTCAAAATCGAAACGGAAAAGTGCAAAAGTGTAACCAGAAAACGTCTAATCAACACGCACAAACTAAAAAATGAGAAAGGATAAAACGAGAAAATGTTTGATCGGTTGAAAGTTGTTGCACTTTTGAAGTTTGCTGTGCTCATCATGCCACCTTTCAAGTGATTTGTGTCTGTGTTTCAAGCGAATATTTGCAAAGAAGCTATTTGCCGTAAACTACTCCTGCCACCAGCCACCTTGCGTTTGAAAAGAAAGCTGAGCTTCTGAACTCGCCGTTGCGTAATGTAAACAAAACATGCCGATGGCCATCTTTGCGTGTGTCGGGCGGTTGGTTCCGTTGTGGCAGTGTCAAGCGGTTTCAACGGGTGTGTTTCAAGCGGTTTCATCTTGATTTCATGAATGTTAGGAGTTCAAGTCACAAGTGAGAGGAAGCTAGGGAATTTAAAAGTGATCTGTGGTTTCTTAATATCCATTCAATGAGCTGTGGACAGTGGAGAGGCAAGAGGTTGCTTGTGAAGGAACAAATTGAAGCCCGCGGTTTAGCCAGCGTGCAAATCATCAGTGGAGTCGCTTCGACTCGCTTACGATGCATACCTACATATTCGTATGATTGTTGGAATCTAACCGAGCTCTGCCGTACACACAACAGGTATTTACCATGATCATATATGTATACATTCCTATTCAATTAAGCTTTGTGCGCAGCGGAACAACGATTGTTGACGTTTTGTATGCAAGTTTTTCCTGGGAAATTACATCCTTTTGTGCTTCGCCTCGTCTTTTATTAGATAAAAATGTGATACGGCGAAAAGCCGCCTGACGGCTTGGAACCCGTAATCTTCTTCGGATAATCTTCGGATAACTATACCATTTTGATCAGCGCTAATGGTGAGGTTTGATGCTGCGTGGACCACTGCGCCTCTTGTTGCTAAGCTCAAGAAAATCGTTAACGACGGGGATGCACGTTAGCTGCCACGTTTCGATATGCAATTACCGGCCCATTCCGGTAACCTTATGGTACTAACTACCACCATAGTCTGGAACAGGTTTAATTAATACATTTGATATTTGATAATGAATAATGGAGTAATACTATAATTCGTAATCGTTAATTATTCAAAAAAATAACTTTGAAATAATTGAATAGTACCTAATTAACAAATATAACCCATAAGTACCTGCCAACGCCAAGGTGTTTTCAGGTGTTCTAGATGGGCTGGATCAACAATTGTATGGTCACATAGTAAGAGGCACATCCTAACTCAGCTACGAAAATGTCCTTCCTCTAGCCTCAGGCGTTCTCGAAATGTAGAGGCGCCGCCTCTGAACGGGAGGGTCCCGTTTTGACCACATTGTCCTGAGAGTGACTACTGACTACTGAGAGTGACTACTGCAAACCAAATGAACAGCTGACGGCCCCCCCCCGTCCTGACGTTGGGGGGAGGAGCGCCCCCTCTGCCTCCCCCTGTTCCCGGGCCTATCTTGTGGCCTGGGCACGACCGCAAACTTTTGTTGGAGGTGGGGTCAAATATATGGCACCTTAATTACAGATAAAATTAAATCCTACAGGTGCTTACAGGTAACTAAACCACCGATCCATAAGGCGGTAGAACTTGACAATAAGGTTCTCCATCATCTTTATATGATACCAATAAGATATGAATTACCTTCAGCAACATATGCAACCTTCAACCTTCAATTAATTGTTTCAAACTGAGTCTCCAGTAGAGTAAATGTTGACAACATTATTGCCAGACCAAATTATTTAGGACGTAGAGATCACCAAAGGAAGATCAGATTAGTACAGTCTCGACTTCTTTCATACCATACCTCATTTTGTCCTAAAACAATACGAGAATAGAATAGATTAGCCCAAAGCATTGTAGATTGTAATACTATGGACCAGTTAAAAAATATGTTGGACTCACTATGAATCTTTAATCGTGAAAGACGGTGCATGTGCAGTTCACACCTAATGAACCTACTTCGTTTTTGTGTTGACATATTGAGTATGTGCTGTTAATAGTGTTGTATATTGTGTTATTTGTCTATATGTTACCACCACCACCAGGACCTTCATTGGTATTTGCGTTATAATACATGAATCTGAATATGATTGGCAGGCCATTGCGCCACGGATTTGTGTCGGGGAGGGAGGGAAAAACCAAAGTCAGAGGCCCCATTTGAGAAGGGGACTCCCCGGTTATTTTCGTCAACAAATTGTCCGTACTGCCTTCATATAGGGCAGTAGTGTACCCAGTATTCACTCCAGGAGGGGGCAATTTTTGATAAGGGGGGGGGGGGGGGCATAAGATACTCCTACCAAAAGAAATGACCGGATTTGGCCTACTATTTTGGATAGAGGGGCATATTTTCAACAAAACAAAAATCCTCCAAAAATCCACAAAATCATTCATTTTTTCTACCAAAGGGGGCACGTACGGACCTTCAGGGGGGGGGGGGGGGAATTGCACCGTTTGCCCCCCCCCCCCCCCCCTTGGGTACGCCTATGCTATAGGGCCCCCCTCGGAATGATTTGTGGTTTTAGAAGCCTCCTCTGAAGTATCCCAGCAATAGCATTCTCGGTTATAGTCGAAAGGGCCCCCGTGGAGCCTATATCTGTTGTCGGTAGGAATCGGTAGGTATTTACCGACGTGGTTGTACCAACCTAATGTAACTGGCGCAGTACGCAGTGGGCCAGTGCATCAATTAAGCAATGTTGCAATACACACACAGGGCTACAGATTTAGGTTAATATAACCCAGTTTAATATTATACAGAAGGTATGGCTAGAATTACAAATAATGTTCAACTAGAGTTATTAATATTAAACCAATTATTACATAATATGGCATCTTTCGAAATGATGGAAGGTTTTCAATTAATGACGAAACCAGCAGTTGAATTATACCTTGTTATTTAGGAACACAGAGACGAAGGTGTCTCTCCACATCAACTGCACACAAGGCAGCCACGTGTACCCTAAACATAACTTTTTACGACAGATCGAAGACTCAACATCTCTGCTCGGTGGCTATCACTCAGGGGCGGCGGATTCGGGGGGGGGGGGCAACGGGGGCAGCCGCCCCCGCTGGCAAAATCAAGCGGGGGCAAAACTATCTGTTTGCCCCTCCCCCCCATCTTCAGTAGTCGAAAATCCCATATCCTTTACCATATATGGTACAAATAATGAGCATTGCAAAAGTTTACAAATAAAAGAAAAATTATGCTTCATATGGGCAATAAAATATGGTAGCTTGTCATTGAGGCAAAAGTGACGCAAATCAATATTTGGCTACTGAAAACGCGGGTCTT